>CM029015.1:19566795-19794226 GCA_016801055.1 Panax notoginseng
GGGTTTCCCCTAAAGAAATTTATCAATCAACGTTTTCAGATAAAATTTAAAACAGATTACATGTTAAAACAGTTGAAAGAGTTTGCAATTAATAAAGAGTATGAAAATTGTAGCCTCTTATCCCCAGAAGTTATTAAATAACACAGAAAAAAGGGTTATAATTTTATTCATATGGATTAATTCAAGTTGAGTTAAACACTTAATAGAAAAGGAATTAATTCATCATCTACCTTTGTCTTAGAGACGCAGATTTCTAAATTATTATCCTAGTATAATTTGTGCCATGGAAGCCAGTTTGCATAATGGACCAATTCACTTTAATTGTTTCCTGATTTCACTTTAAGTCTTAGTGATCAAAACTTATTTAAAGCATTAACATTAAATATTAAACTTGAGGGAGAGATTACTCAAATGATTGAGGGATCTCAACCTATTGCTTTGATCTACCGGATTTACTATAAGACCATGAAGTCAAACCTGAACGTTCATGCTCTTAATTAAAAGTCCTAAAGATCAAACAGTTTTAATTCAAAGTTCAACTAGTGATGCTAATATCCAGATCCCGAGAACAATCCTCTGGAAGGATATTACATTACCAGTCAATGGACTTTGCCGAATGAGTTACCACAGCAACCCATCGTTAATAATTCGTTAAATATTGAAAACATCAAACAGTTTTCAGATGGAACTGTTAAAATTAGTTTTGAACGTACTAGAACTCCAGTTATTATTGAAGACATTTCTAGTTCTTCAACCCCTTCAGTTATTCATACTAGAAGAGATTCGGAAATAATAAGCAACCCTTCAATTAAAGACGTCAAACTAAAAGGAATTTTTAATCAAGGACAAGTTAGTCATCCTGTTATACCCAAAACGACCCTGATGGAGATGAAGGATCTTCTTCTCCAGCGTCGTCTGTGTATCCCACACAGTCTGACTTTAATGCCCCTATTCATAATCAACTAAGAGTCATTAAGAAGAAATTTATTTTAGAATGGGAAAACTTAGTAAAAGATTTCAATTCAAAATCGAATAAAGAGAAAAGACATCTATTTAGATCTAACCACCCTACTGAAAAAGAAAGAGATAAGATAGTAAATAGATGGAAGAGATTCATTCAAAATGAACAAATTAACGTTACGTTTTACGATTGGTATGAACAGTACCAAGTAAGTGTAATGTTATTAGTAAAACACAATGGATTAAAGAAGACAAAACAAAGATTTCGTCTAGTCACCCACCTTAGAGACAGTTTTAATCCCAGTCAAGAACACTTCAGTTATCGCCAGTCCTTTAAAATTCCTGATGGAATTAAAGATGATAAAAAGATAATTGAACAATTAAACTTTAGCAATCAGTATCTTGCAACTGTTGGAAAACAGCTTGACAGGATAGAAGAAAAATTTGAAGAAAATATTATTAAAAAACCTGATTCAAAGATTGAACAGCCCTTAATTAAATTTACCGGAAAATAGAAAAAATTAGGTTTGCCTAATAAGGATGAAGAATTAGTTCAGTCCATTGATGCGTTATTTAAAAAAATTAAGTCTGAAGCCGGTACGAGTGGAACTATTGCAGTCATTGATCAAGTAGATTCTGATAATGACGACGACAGTTCTTCTATTCACTCATCAACCTCTAATTCTTAATGAACAGCTAAATAAATTAACTGTTAATAACACAAGTATCACCAGAAATTGGTATTCTAGACCTACTCCTCCAGATCTACAATTCGAAGAGAGAAATCTAGATAAGCAATTTTCTGTTTCATCCAATAAAGTATATGAATGGAATATTGATGGATTTAGTGAACAAGAAATCCTTAATAAATTAAATCATATGTCAATGGTAGCAAATAGCTATATCACCAAGTTCAACAATTTGTCCCAACCAGACATAGTTGAATTAATAGCTAGTGGATTTACTGGTATTCTTAGATCTTGGTGGGAAAAACATCTCACAGAAGACATTAGGATATCAATAATTCATGCTATCCAAAGAGATGATGATGGCAATCCCATCTTCAATGAAGAAGTTGGTATGGGTCTGCCAGATGGAGTCAATACTTTAATCTTTACCATAATTAAACATTTTATTGGAACTCCTAGTAACATACAGAACGAATTCATGACCAATTAAGTAATCTTACTTGTCCCACTCTCAGTGATTTTAGGTGGTACAAGGATGTGTTCACCTCTAGAGTTATGATGCGAAATGACAGTAATAAAACCATTCTGGAAGGAAAAATTTGTTAATGGTTTACCGTCGTTATTTGCATATAAAGTTAGAGAAGAATTAAGTAAAAATTTAGGATATATTGATTACGATAATTTAACTTATGGAGACATTATAAGTTATATTCAAAAAATTGGATTAAAAATGTGTATTGACTTTAAATTAGCTAAACAAGCCAATAAGGATAAAAAGAAAGCTAAATATGAGTTAGGCACTTTCTGTGAAACAATATGGTTTACCGCCGTTGCTCCCTCTAGAAGAAAGCACCGGCATCCCATAAACATATTGAGTCACAAAGAAGTCATAAAACACCGTAAAAAACGGTATACTCAAGAAAAGAGAATAGTTAATAAAGACTCTTACTATAAAAAACCTCAGTCAAAATATAAGAAATCAACTAAAAATCAAAACAGTTGATAAAAGTAAAATTGTCTGTCACAATTGTGGGCAGAAAGGACACTTTAAAAGTGAGTGTAGAGTTAAGCAAAAAATTAAGCAATTAAATATCTCAGCCGAAGACACTGAACATATACTTGAGTTAATGAGAATTGAAATAATAGTAATACTGAAGTTTCAGATGCCCCTGAATCTTCTAGTACTAGCACTACTTGTACGATGAATCAAATACAGAAAACGAAGTTATGTTTGTACAGAAAACTGCAGTAACAATTGTTGCAAAAGAATTAATGTAATCACTAAAGAAGACGAAGAGTGTTCGTTATTAGTTGATCTAATTAGCAAAATCGTTGATCCAGGATTAAAAAACCCAGTATCTAAATCAATTGAAAGATTTATTAAATAAAGATAAGAAAGTTACTGATAAGGTTCTTAAAGCCAAAGAAAAGCCCGTCTTTAGTCTTAATAAAACGCTTGAAAGATTAAATCACCAATAGAGAAATTACACTCCCTGAATTAAATCATGAAGTTAATAAACTAAAGAAAGAGATTTCAACCTAAAATTAGATATTTCTAATCTAAGGAAAGAAATTGATGATAAAAAGTCAGATCTTCAAATACACGATTCTTCTTCCAGTGATGAGAATCATGACGAACCAGAATCATCGGGTGTTAAAGATGAACCTGATCTTTTTATTCAAGGTCTTTCACTTAAAAGAATTAAAGATATTACCATTCAGAAATGGTACGTCTCTATTAAGTTAGTTATTGATAAAACCTTCTCTATTCAGCTCCCTGCCCTAGTCGATACTGGAGCAGATCTGAACTGTATTCAAGAAGGCCTTATTCCCACTAGGTACTAAAAAAAAACCACTGAAAAACTTAATTCAGCTAATGGTAGTAATATGGAAATAAAGTATAAATTACCTAAAGTCCATATCTGTCAAGATGATATGTGTTTTAAAACTTCTTTTGTTTTAATCCGCAATCTTACAGATAAGATTATATTAGGATTACCATTTATATATTTATTGTATCCATTCACTACCAGTAATAAAGGATTAAGCTGTGAACATTTAGGAAAGAAAATAACATTTAAATTCCTAATCAAACCTAAAGAACGAGATTTAAAATTTATTCAGGAAGAATCAATCTCTAAATCAGTAAATCTGTTAAATTGCAAAGTAACCCACTTAAGTTTCCTCAAGGAAGAAGTTAAATATCAACAAGTTGAAGAACAACTTAAAAGCAACAGGGTTCAAGAGAAAATTAATGAATTAAAAGAATATTTAACAAAAAATTTATGTTCTGATTCTCCCAATGCTTTTTGCATAGGAAGAAGCACACAGTTAGATTACCGTATGCAAAAGAATTTAAAGAACACTTAATTCCCACTAAAGCCAGACCAATTCAAATGAGTCATGAACAAATGGAATTATGCAAGAAGGAGATTAATGATCTTCTTAGTAAAGGATTAATTAGACATAGTAAGTCACCATGGTCTTGCCCAGCCTTCTATGTTAATAATGAAGCAGAGAAGGAGAGAGGTGTCCCTCGTCTAGTTATTAATTACAAACCATTAAACAAGGTTCTTGAATGGATTAGGTACCCTTTACCTAATAAGGAAGACCTTCTTAGCAGGTTAAGTGTTTCCACCATTTTTAGTAAATTTGACCTTAAATCAGGATTCTGGCAAGTTGCTATTCATCCCGACGATAGGTACAAAACAACATTCACCACTCTATTCGGACATTACGAATGGAATGTTCAGTCATTCGGACTAAAAAATGCACCTAGTGAATTTCAGAATATTCTCAATAATATTTTGAATCCTTTCAGTCATTTTATTATCGTTTACATCGATGATATCCTTGTATTCTCCAAGACTATTGAAGAACATATTAAACATTTGAATTCTTTCTTCAAAACAGTTAAAACCAATGGTCTTGTTCTTTCACCTTCCAAGTGTAGTCTGTTTCTGATAAAAGTCAGGTTTCTCGGTCTAATCCTCTATCACGGACTTACTCGGCCTATTGACAGAGCTATTCAATTTGCCGACAGATTTCCAGATAAGATTACCGACAAAACACAGCTACAGAGATTTCTTGGCTCGCTTAATTATATAGGCAAGTTCTACAAGAATCTCAGGAAGATTTGTAAGCCTCTCTTTCAGCGCTTACAAAGTAATCCCCCTCCATGGACAGACATTCATACTTCTGTCGTCCAACAAGTTAAAAAATATGTCAAGGTTTTGTCTTGCCTTGGCATCTCTAATGATTCAGCATTCAAAATAGTTGAAACAGATGCCTCCGACATTGGATTTGGTGGCATTCTCAAACAACAGTTAACCCCCACTTCTGACGAACAAATTGTTCGTTTCCATTCGGGTGCATGGAACCCTACACAGTTAAAATATAGTACTATTAAAAAGAAATTTTGTCACTTGTATTATGTATTAAAAAATTTCAGAGAGATTTACTAAATCAGAAATTCTTAGTTAGGATAGACTGCAAATCAGCCAAGTTCATTCTCGAAAAAGACGTTGAAAACGTCGCCTCTAAGCATTCTTTCGCTAGATGGCAAGCTATATTAAGTATTTTTGATTTTGATATTGAATATATTAAAGGTAGTAACAACTCAGTTCCTGATTTTCTCACACGTGAATTCATTAACACAGGTACTATTGCAGCACCATGAGTGTTCGAGGAGGATCATCTTCTCGAGGTCATGGCCGTTCCTCAGGCCCAGTTAATCAGTCAAAAGGAACTATTGTTCCTCACCCAGTTACTCAAACACACAATAAATTCCAGGTGCTTGGCACAGTCCCCAAGCCCTACGCGTCAGTTCTAGCTAGTCAACCCAAACCGTTTGACATCTTTGCTAATCAATCTAAAGCAACTACGTCAAACCAGAGTAACCCAACTTCGGAGTATCGTGCTAAGTATGATCAGCACTTATTCCACATTGAATTACCCATGAAATGCAAAAATGACCCAGTCAAATTAGCTGCCCAGTATTTTCCTGCTGGATGGCATTTTCTTCCTCTCGCGCCTTATAAATCTTTGGTCTTTTATAAGGACATTCTTATTGAAACCGAGTCAGTATTCATCAAACCTATTTATGCCAACGATGATAGCTCCAAGCTTCTCTATCATTCGTTGTATATTAAACAGGTTCTCAATCTTTCTGATTGGGGTAGTCATCCTTCCGATCTCAAGTCACTTTCTAATCATTCTAGCCCCTATTGCTATTATGATTATATTGAGGCTTGGTTCAAAATCATGCTTCACCAGAATGATGATCATAGTCATTCTTGGTTCTTCCAGTTTGATCAAAAGTTCAAGAGTCAGTTTCCCAAGTGGTTCATTCTCTGGTGGACTAGGCATGGTCTTGACCATGCAATTTTCCCAGAACCACTTATGGTTCAATTAGAACATTTTTGTCATCGTAGTAACTATCTCCCGAAATATGAGGAAATTCTGCATTCCTTATATTTTGTAGTAAATATAAAATTCCTTGGATCCTTAAATGGCAATATGTCATTACGGCCACCCAAGAAGTCACAGTTTTCCAGCCTCCTTCTTCCATAGAATTAGGTCAGCTCAAACAGTTATCTTCCCCATTTCTCAGGTCTCTCGCCGTTTTTTATATCAAATGGTGGGATAAATTTGGCGTCGATAGGATAGTTGGTCAAGTCCAGAAGGAATTTCCACCTTCTCCATCTACTCCCTTGACCCCTCAATTACCAAGGCTCCAGCCATTGAGTCTTCCAGTAAATCTTCAGTTAAAACGTCTGAAAAATTAAAGGCAGTCGCTCAGTCTAGTCCACAAAAGGTCACTGATATTTCCAGTTATTCTAGCTCTCAGTTAAAGGTTCTTACCGATGCCATCCAGGCACGTTTAGATCAGTTAGATGAAAAGTCAGATGCAATTTCTTCTCATTCCAGAGGAGAAAATGATAGTCAAAATGATAGTCAAAATTTAGATGATGATGATGAGGAGGATTGTGATCCCTATGGCACAATCAATCTTCAAGATGCTCAGGATCCTTTTGCCTGAACTCAGCACCTGCTCCGGCAGCCTAGTCAACCCAGTTAGCCAGTACTTGCATGCTCAGGAATCTCAGTCAGCACATGCTCCGGCAGCCTAGTCAGCTCACCTGTTCCGGCAGCTTCGTCAGTAGCATCTTTTGCTCAGACAGCCTCGCCAGCAGCATCTGCTTTTCCACCGAAAGCAGCCCTCAGTCAAGCATCTGGCCCCACGGCCCCTTTAGTCAAAAGAAGACGTCTGCTTTTCCACCGAAAGCAGCACTCAGCCATTTATCTGGCCCCACGGCCCCTTTAGTCAAAAGACAACGTCTGCTTCTCCACCGAAAGCAGAATCTTTTACTTTTACTTTAGTAAATAACTTTAGTAAATGTAATATGTTTTTACTTTTACTTTACCTCAGTCATTGTAATAGTTCGTTTCCTTAGTCTATAAAAGGAACTCGAACTCATTTGTGTGAGGCAGACTTAGAAAGACTCAGAGCTCCTTCTCTGACTAATCTTTAGCCTCCACCGCTGTTAAGCCTACTTAGCCCCTCTTCTTCTCATGTTCTTAGTTATCTTGTAATAGTAAGTTTATTTTATTTCTGCACTTGTAAATAGTTTGAACAATCAATAAAATTTTATTTTTATTAAACATATTAAACTGTGTTTGTATGAGTCACAAAGAAGTCATAAACACCGTAAAAAACGGTATACTCAAGAAAAGAGAATAGTTAATAAAGACTCTTACTATAAAAAACCTCAGTCAAAATATAAGAAATCAACTAAAAAATCAAAACAGTTTGATAAAAGTAAAATTGTCTGTCACAATTGTGGGCAGAAAGGACACTTTAAAAGTGAGTGTAGAGTTAAGCAAAAATTAAGCCAATTAAATATCTCAGCCGAAGACACTGAACATATACTTGAGTTAATGAGAATTGAAAAATAATAGTAATACTGAAGTTTCAGATGCCCCTGAATCTTCTAGTACTAGCACTACTTGTAACGATGAATCAAATACAGAAAACGAAGTTACTGTTTGTACAGAAAACTGCAGTAACAATTGTTGCAAAAGAATTAATGTAATCACTAAAGAAGACGAAGAGTGTTCGTTATTAGTTGATCTAATTAGCAAAATCGTTGATCCAGGATTAAAAACCCAGTATCTAAATCAATTGAAAGATTTATTAAATAAAGATAAGAAAGTTACTGATAAGGTTCTTAAAGCCAAAGAAAAGCCCGTCTTTAGTCTTAATAAAACGCTTGAAAGATTTAAATCACCAACTAGAGAAATTACACTCCCTGAATTAAATCATGAAGTTAATAAACTAAAGAAAGAGATTTCCAACCTAAAATTAGATATTTCTAATCTAAGGAAAGAAATTGATGATAAAAAGTCAGATCTTCAAATACACGATTCTTCTTCCAGTGATGAGAATCATGACGAACCAGAATCATCGGGTGTTAAAGATGAACCTGATCTTTTTATTCAAGGTCTTTCACTTAAAAGAATTAAAGATATTACCATTCAGAAATGGTACGTCTCTATTAAGTTAGTTATTGATAAAACCTTCTCTATTCAGCTCCCTGCCCTAGTCGATACTGGAGCAGATCTGAACTGTATTCAAGAAGGCCTTATTCCCACTAGGTACTACAAAAAAACCACTGAAAAACTTAATTCAGCTAATGGTAGTAATATGGAAATAAAGTATAAATTACCTAAAGTCCATATCTGTCAAGATGATATGTGTTTTAAAACTTCTTTTGTTTTAATCCGCAATCTTACAGATAAGATTATATTAGGATTACCATTTATATATTTATTGTATCCATTCACTACCAGTAATAAAGGATTAAGCTGTGAACATTTAGGAAAGAAAATAACATTTAAATTCCTAATCAAACCTAAAGAACGAGATTTAAAATTTATTCAGGAAGAATCAATCTCTAAATCAGTAAATCTGTTAAATTGCAAAGTAACCCACTTAAGTTTCCTCAAGGAAGAAGTTAAATATCAACAAGTTGAAGAACAACTTAAAAGCAACAGGGTTCAAGAGAAAATTAATGAATTAAAAGAATATTTAACAAAAAATTTATGTTCTGATTCTCCCAATGCTTTTTGGCATAGGAAGAAGCACACAGTTAGATTACCGTATGCAAAAGAATTTAAAGAACACTTAATTCCCACTAAAGCCAGACCAATTCAAATGAGTCATGAACAAATGGAATTATGCAAGAAGGAGATTAATGATCTTCTTAGTAAAGGATTAATTAGACATAGTAAGTCACCATGGTCTTGCCCAGCCTTCTATGTTAATAATGAAGCAGAGAAGGAGAGAGGTGTCCCTCGTCTAGTTATTAATTACAAACCATTAAACAAGGTTCTTGAATGGATTAGGTACCCTTTACCTAATAAGGAAGACCTTCTTAGCAGGTTAAGTGTTTCCACCATTTTTAGTAAATTTGACCTTAAATCAGGATTCTGGCAAGTTGCTATTCATCCCGACGATAGGTACAAAACAGCATTCACCACTCCATTCGGACATTACGAATGGAATGTTCAGTCATTCGGACTAAAAAATGCACCTAGTGAATTTCAGAATATTCTCAATAATATTTTGAATCCTTTCAGTCATTTTATTATCGTTTACATCGATGATATCCTTGTATTCTCCAAGACTATTGAAGAACATATTAAACATTTGAATTCTTTCTTCAAAACAGTTAAAACCAATGGTCTTGTTCTTTCACCTTCCAAGTGTAGTCTGTTTCTGACAAAAGTCAGGTTTCTCGGTCTAATCCTCTATCACGGACTTACTCGGCCTATTGACAGAGCTATTCAATTTGCCGATAGATTTCCAGATAAGATTACCGACAAAACACAGCTACAGAGATTTCTTGGCTCGCTTAATTATATAGGCAAGTTCTACAAGAATCTCAGGAAGATTTGTAAGCCTCTCTTTCAGCGCTTACAAAGTAATCCCCCTCCATGGACAGACATTCATACTTCTGTCGTCCAACAAGTTAAAAAATATGTCAAGGTTTTGCCTTGCCTTGGCATCTCTAATGATTCAGCATTCAAAATAGTTAAAACAGATGCCTCCGACATTGGATTTGGTGGCATTCTCAAACAACAGTTAACCCCCACTTCTGACGAACAAATTGTTCGTTTCCATTCAGGTGCATGGAACCCTACACAGTTAAAATATAGTACTATTAAAAAAGAAATTTTGTCACTTGTATTATGTATTAAAAAATTTCAGAGAGATTTACTAAATCAGAAATTCTTAGTTAGGATAGACTGCAAATCAGCCAAGTTCATTCTCGAAAAAGACGTTGAAAACGTCGCCTCTAAGCATTCTTTCGCTAGATGGCAAGCTATATTAAGTATTTTTGATTTTGATATTGAATATATTAAAGGTAGTAACAACTCAGTTCCTGATTTTCTCACACGTGAATTCATTAACACAGGTACTATTGCAGCACCATGAGTGTTCGAGGAGGATCATCTTCTCGAGGTCATGGCCGTTCCTCAGGCCCAGTTAATCAGTCAAAAGGAACTATTGTTCCTCACCCAGTTACTCAAACACACAATAAATTCCAGGTGCTTGGCACAGTCCCCAAGCCCTACGCGTAAGTTCTAGCTAGTCAACCCAAACCGTTTGACATCTTTGCTAATCAATCTAAAGCAACTACGTCAAACCAGAGTAACCCAACTTCGGAGTATCGTGCTAAGTATGATCAGCACTTATTCCACATTGAATTACCCATGAAATGCAAAAATGACCCAGTCAAATTAGCTGCCCAGTATTTTCCTGCTGGATGGCATTTTCTTCCTCTCGCGCCTTATAAATCTTTGGTCTTTTATAAGGACATTCTTATTGAAACCGAGTCAGTATTCATCAAACCTATTTATGCCAACGATGATAGCTCCAAGCTTCTCTATCATTCGTTGTATATTAAACAGGTTCTCAATCTTTCTGATTGGGGTAGTCATCCTTCCGATCTCAAGTCACTTTCTAATCATTCTAGCCCCTATTGCTATTATGATTATATTGAGGCTTGGTTCAAAATCATGCTTCACCAGAATGATGATCATAGTCATTCTTGGTTCTTCCAGTTTGATCAAAAGTTCAAGAGTCAGTTTCCCAAGTGGTTCATTCTCTGGTGGACTAGGCATGGTCTTGACCATGCAATTTTCCCAGAACCACTTATGGTTCAATTAGAACATTTTTGTCATCATAGTAACTATCTCCCGAAATATGAGGAAATTCCTGCATTCCTTATATTTTGTAGTAAATATAAAATTCCTTGGATCCTTAAATGGCAATATGTCATTACGGCCACCCAAGAAGTCACAGTTTTCCAGCCTCCTTCTTCCATAGGAATTAGGTCAGCTCAAACAGTTATCTTCCCCATTTCTCAGGTCTCTCGCCGTTTTTATATCAAATTGTGGGATAAATTTGGTGTCGATAGGATAGTTGGTCAAGTCCAGAAGGAATTTCCACCTTCTCCATCTACTCCCTTGACCCCCTCAATTACCAAGGCTCCAACCATTGAGTCTTCCAGTAAATCTTCAGTTAAAACGTCTGAAAAATTAAAGGCAGTCGCTCAGTCTAGTCCACAAAAGGTCACTGATATTTCCAGTTATTCTAGCTCTCAGTTAAAGGTTCTTACCGATGCCATCCAGGCACGTTTAGATCAGTTAGATGAAAAGTCAGATGCAATTTCTTCTCATTCCAGAGGAGAAAATGATAGTCAAAATGATAGTCAAAATTTAGATGATGATGATGAGGAGGATTGTGATCCCTATGGCACAATCAATCTTCAAGATGCTCAGGATCCTTTTGCCTGAACTCAGCACCTGCTCCGGCAGCCTAGTCAACCCAGTTAGCCAGTACTTGCATGCTCAGGAATCTCAGTCAGCACATGCTCCGGCAGCCTAGTCAGCTCACCTGTTCCGGCAGCTTCGTCAGCAGCATCTTTTGCTCAGACAGCCTCGTCAGCAGCATCTGCTTTTCCACCGAAAGCAGCCCTCAGTCAAGCATCTGGCCCCACGGCCCCTTTAGTCAAAAGAAGACGTCTGCTTTTCCACCGAAAGCAGCACTCAGCCATTTATCTGGCCCCACGGCCCCTTTAGTCAAAAGACAACGTCTGCTTCTCCACCGAAAGCAGAATCTTTTACTTTTACTTTAGTAAATAACTTTAGTAAATGTAATATGTTTTTACTTTTACTTTACCTTAGTCATTGTAATAGTTCGTTTCCTTAGTCTATAAAAGGAACTCGAACTCATTTGTGTGAGGCAGACTTAGAAAGACTCAGAGCTCCTTCTCTGACTAATCTTTAGCCTCCACCGCTGTTAAGCCTACTTAGCCCCTCTTCTTCTCATGTTCTTAGTTATCTTGTAATAGTAAGTTTATTTTATTTCTGCACTTGTAAATAGTTTGAACAATCAATAAAATTTTATTTTTATTAAACATATTAAACTGTGTTTGTATGCGCACCTCTACTCTGTTCATCTATTCCTGCTTCCATTTGGGCGTGGAAGCAGGAATAGATGAACAGAGTAGAGGTGCGCATACAAACACAGTTTAATATGTTTAATAAAAATAAAATTTTATTGATTGTTCAAACTATTTACAAGTGCAGAAATAAAATAAACTTACTATTACAAGATAACTAAGAACATGAGAAGAAGAGGGGCTAAGTAGGCTTAACAGCGGTGGAGGCTAAAGATTAGTCAGAGAAGGAGCTCTGAGTCTTTCTAAGTCTGCCTCACACAAATGAGTTCGAGTTCCTTTTATAGACTAAGGAAACGAACTATTACAATGACTGAGGTAAAGTAAAAGTAAAAACATATTACATTTACTAAAGTTATTTACTAAAGTAAAAGTAAAAGATTCTGCTTTCGGTGGAGAAGCAGACGTTGTCTTTTGACTAAAGGGGCCGTGGGGCCAGATAAATGGCTGAGTGCTGCTTTTGGTGGAAAAGCAGACGTCTTCTTTTGACTAAAGGGGCCGTGGGGCCAGATGCTTGACTGAGGGCTGCTTTCGGTGGAAAAGCAGATGCTGCTGGCGAGGCTGTCTGAGCAAAAGATGCTGCTGACGAAGCTGCCGGAATAGGTGAGCTGACTAGGCTGCCGGAGCATGTGCTGACTGAGATTCCTGAGCATGCAAGTACTGGCTAACTGGGTTGACTAGGCTGCCGGAGCAGGTGCTGAGTTCAGGCAAAAGGATCCTGAGCATCTTGAAGATTGATTGTGCCATAGGGATCACAATCCTCCTCATCATCATCATCTAAATTTTGACTATCATTTTGACTATCATTTTCTCCTCTGGAATGAGAAGAAATTGCATCTGACTTTTCATCTAACTGATCTAAACGTGCCTGGATGGCATCGGTAAGAACCTTTAACTGAGAGCTAGAATAACTGGAAATATCAGTGACCTTTTGTGGACTAGACTGAGCGACTGCCTTTAATTTTTCAGACGTTTTAACTGAAGATTTACTGGAAGACTCAATGGCTGGAGCCTTGGTAATTGAGGGGGTCAAGGGAGTAGATGGAGAAGGTGGAAATTCCTTCTGGACTTGACCAACTATCCTATCGACACCAAATTTATCCCACCATTTGATATAAAAACGGCGAGAGACCTGAGAAATGGGGAAGATAACTGTTTGAGCTGACCTAATTCCTATGGAAGAAGGAGGCTGGAAAACTGTGACTTCTTGGGTGGCCGTAATGACATATTGCCATTTAAGGATCCAAGGAATTTTATATTTACTACAAAATATAAGGAATGCAGGAATTTCCTCATATTTCGGGAGATAGTTACTACGATGACAAAAATGTTCTAATTGAACCATAAGTGGTTCTGGGAAAATTGCATGGTCAAGACCATGCCTAGTCCACCAGAGAATGAACCACTTGGGAAACTGACTCTTGAACTTTTGATCAAACTGGAAGAACCAAGAATGACTATGATCATCATTCTGGTGAAGCATGATTTTGAACCAAGCCTCAATATAATCATAATAGCAATAGGGGCTAGAATGATTAGAAAGTGACTTGAGATCGGAAGGATGACTACCCCAATCAGAAAGATTGAGAACCTGTTTAATATACAACGAATGATAGAGAAGCTTGGAGCTATCATCGTTGGCATAAATAGGTTTGATGAATACTGACTCGGTTTCAATAAGAATGTCCTTATAAAAGACCAAAGATTTATAAGGCGCGAGAGGAAGAAAATGCCATCCAGCAGGAAAATACTGGGCAGCTAATTTGACTGGGTCATTTTTGCATTTCATGGGTAATTCAATGTGGAATAAGTGCTGATCATACTTAGCACGATACTCCGAAGTTGGGTTACTCTGGTTTGACGTAGTTGCTTTAGATTGATTAGCAAAGATGTCAAACGGTTTGGGTTGACTAGCTAGAACTGACGTGTAGGGCTTGGGGACTGTGCCAAGCACCTGGAATTTATTGTGTGTTTGAGTAACTGGGTGAGGAACAATAGTTCCTTTTGACTGATTAACTGGGCCTGAGGAACGGCCATGACCTCGAGAAGATGATCCTCCTCGAACACTCATGGTGCTGCAATAGTACCTGTGTTAATGAATTCACGTGTGAGAAAATCAGGAACTGAGTTGTTACTACCTTTAATATATTCAATATCAAAATCAAAAATACTTAATATAGCTTGCCATCTAGCGAAAGAATGCTTAGAGGCGACGTTTTCAACGTCTTTTTCGAGAATGAACTTGGCTGATTTGCAGTCTATCCTAACTAAGAATTTCTGATTTAGTAAATCTCTCTGAAATTTTTTAATACATAATACAAGTGACAAAATTTCTTTTTTAATAGTACTATATTTTAACTGTGTAGGGTTCCATGCACCCGAATGGAAACGAACAATTTGTTCGTCAGAAGTGGGGGTTAACTGTTGTTTGAGAATGCCACCAAATCCAATGTCGGAGGCATCTGTTTCAACTATTTTGAATGCTGAATCATTAGAGATGCCAAGGCAAGGCAAAACCTTGACATATTTTTTAACTTGTTGGACGACAGAAGTATGAATGTCTGTCCATGGAGGGGGATTACTTTGTAAGCGCTGAAAGAGAGGCTTACAAATCTTCCTGAGATTCTTGTAGAACTTGCCTATATAATTAAGCGAGCCAAGAAATCTCTGTAGCTGTGTTTTGTCGGTAATCTTATCTGGAAATCTGTCGGCAAATTGAATAGCTCTGTCAATAGGCCGAGTAAGTCCGTGATAGAGGATTAGACCGAGAAACCTGACTTTTGTCAGAAACAGACTACACTTGGAAGGTGAAAGAACAAGACCATTGGTTTTAACTGTTTTGAAGAAAGAATTCAAATGTTTAATATGTTCTTCAATAGTCTTGGAGAATACAAGGATATCATCGATGTAAACGATAATAAAATGACGGAAAGGATTCAAAATATTATTGAGAATATTCTGAAATTCACTAGGTGCATTTTTTTAGTCCGAATGACTGAACATTCCATTCGTAATGTCCGAATGGAGTGGTGAATGCTGTTTTGTACCTATCGTCGGGATGAATAGCAACTTGCCAGAATCCTGATTTAAGGTCAAATTTACTAAAAATGGTGGAAACACTTAACCTGCTAAGAAGGTCTTCCTTATTAGGTAAAAGGTACCTAATCCATTCAAGAACCTTGTTTAATGGTTTGTAATTAATAACTAGACGAGGGACACCTCTCTCCTTCTCTGCTTCATTATTAACATAGAAGGCTGGGCAAGACCATGGTGACTTACTATGTCTAATTAATCCTTTACTAAGAAGATCATTAATCTCCTTCTTGCATAATTCCATTTGTTCATGACTCATTTGAATTGGTCTGGCTTTAGTGGGAATTAAGTGTTCTTTAAATTCTTTTGCATACGGTAATCTAACTGTGTGCTTCTTCCTATGCCAAAAAGCATTGGGAGAATCAGAACATAAATTTTTTGTTAAATATTCTTTTAATTCATTAATTTTCTCTTGAACCCTGTTGCTTTTAAGTTGTTCTTCAACTTGTTGATATTTAACTTCTTCCTTGAGGAAACTTAAGTGGGTTACTTTGCAATTTAACAGATTTACTGATTTAGAGATTGATTCTTCCTGAATAAATTTTAAATCTCGTTCTTTAGGTTTGATTAGGAATTTAAATGTTATTTTCTTTCCTAAATGTTCACAGCTTAATCCTTTATTACTGGTAGTGAATGGATACAATAAATATATAAATGGTAATCCTAATATAATCTTATCTGTAAGATTGCGGATTAAAACAAAAGAAGTTTTAAAACTCATATCATCTTGACAGATATGGACTTTAGGTAATTTATACTTTATTTCCATATTACTACCATTAGCTGAATTAAGTTTTTCAGTGGTTTTTTTGTAGTACCTAGTGGGAATAAGGCCTTCTTGAATACAGTTCAGATCTGCTCCAGTATCGACTAGGGCAGGGAGCTGAATAGAGAAGGTTTTATCAATAACTAACTTAATAGAGACGTACCATTTCTGAATGGTAATATCTTTAATTCTTTTAAGTGAAAGACCTTGAATAAAAAGATCAGGTTCATCTTTAACACCCGATGATTCTGGTTCGTCATGATTCTCATCACTGGAAGAAGAATCGTGTATTTGAAGATCTGACTTTTTATCATCAATTTCTTTCCTTAGATTAGAAATATCTAATTTTAGGTTGGAAATCTCTTTCTTTAGTTTATTAACTTCATGATTTAATTCAGGGAGTGTAATTTCTCTAGTTGGTGATTTAAATCTTTCAAGCGTTTTATTAAGACTAAAGACGGGCTTTTCTTTGGCTTTAAGAACCTTATCAGTAACTTTCTTATCTTTATTTAATAAATCTTTCAATTGATTTAGATACTGGGTTTTTAATCCTGGATCAACGATTTTGCTAATTAGATCAACTAATAACGAACACTCTTCGTCTTCTTTAGTGATTACATTAATTCTTTTGCAACAATTGTTACTGCAGTTTTCTGTACAAACAGTAACTTCGTTTTCTGTATTTGATTCATCGTTACAAGTAGTGCTAGTACTAGAAGATTCAGGGGCATCTGAAACTTCAGTATTACTATTATTTTCAATTCTCATTAACTCAAGTATATGTTCAGTGTCTTCGGCTGAGATATTTAATTGGCTTAATTTTTGCTTAACTCTACACTTACTTCTAAAGTGTCCTTTCTGCCCACAATTGTGACAGACAATTTTACTTTTATCAAACTGTTTTGATTTTTTAGTTGATTTCTTATATTTTGACTGAGGTTTTTTATAGTAAGAGTCTTTATTAACTATTCTCTTTTCTTGAGTATACCATTTTTTACGGTGTTTATGACTTCTTTGTGACTCAATATGTTTATGGGGATGCCGGTGCTTTCTTCTAGAGGGAGCAACGGGCGGTAAACCATATTGTTCACAGAAAGTGCCTAACTCATATTTAGCTTTCTTTTTATCCTTATTGGCTTGTTTAGCTAATTTAAAGTCAATACACATTTTTAATCCAATTTTTTGAATATAACTTATAATGTCTCCATAAGTTAAATTATCGTAATCAATATATCCTAAATTTTTACTTAATTCTTCTCTAACTTTATGTGCAAATAACGACGGTAAACCATTAACAAATTTTTCCTTCCAGAATGGTTTATTACTGTCATTTCGCATCATAACTCTAGAGGTGAACACATCCTTGTACCACCTAAAATCACTGAGAGTGGGACAAGTAAGATTACTTAATTGGTCATGAATTCGTTCTGTAATGTTACTAGGAGTTCCAATAAAATGTTTAATTATGGTAAAGATTAAAGTATTGACTCCATCTGGCAGACCCATACCAACTTCTTCATTGAAGATGGGATTGCCATCATCATCTCTTTGGATAGCATGAATTATTGATATCCTAATGTCTTCTGTGAGATGTTTTTCCCACCAAGATCTAAGAATACCAGTAAATCCACTAGCTATTAATTCAACTATGTCTGGTTGGGACAAATTGTTGAACTTGGTGATATAGCTATTTGCTACCATTGACATATGATTTAATTTATTAAGGATTTCTTGTTCACTAAATCCATCAATATTCCATTCATATACTTTATTGGATGAAACAGAAAATTGCTTATCTAGATTTCTCTCTTCGAATTGTAGATCTGGAGGAGTAGGTCTAGAATACCAATTTCTGGTGATACTTGTGTTATTAACAGTTAATTTATTTAGCTGTTCATTAAGATTAGAGGTTGATGAGTGAATAGAAGAACTGTCGTCGTCATTATCAGAATCTACTTGATCAATGACTGCAATAGTTCCACTCGTACCGGCTTCAGACTTAATTTTTTTAAATAACGCATCAATGGACTGAACTAATTCTTCATCCTTATTAGGCAAACCTAATTTGTTTCTATTTTCCGGTAATTTAATTAAGGGCTGTTCAATCTTTGAATCAGGTTTTTTAATAATATTTTCTTCAAATTTTTCTTCTATCCTGTCAAGCTGTTTTCCAACAGTTGCAAGATACTGATTGCTAAAGTTTAATTGTTCAATTATCTTTTTATCATCTTTAATTCCATCAGGAATTTTAAAGGGACTGGCGATAACTGAAGTGTTCTTGACTGGGATTAAAACTGTCTCTAAGGGTGGGTGACTAGACGAAATCTTTGTTTTGTCTTCTTTAATCCATTGTGTTTTACTAATAACATTACACTTACTTTGGTACTGTTCATACCAATCGTAAAACGTAACGTTAATTTGTTCATTTTGAATGAATCTCTTCCATCTATTTACTATCTTATCTCTTTCTTTTTCAGTAGGGTGGTTAGATCTAAATAGATGTCTTTTCTCTTTATTCGATTTTGAATTGAAATCTTTTACTAAGTTTTCCCATTCTAAAATAAATTCTTTCTTAATGACTCTTAGTTGATTATGAATAGGGGCATTAAAGTCAGACTGTGTGGGATACACAGACGACGCTGGAGAAGAAGATCCTTCATCTCCATCAGGGTCGTTTTGGGTATAACAGGGATGACTAACTTGTCCTTGATTAAAAATTCCTTTTAGTTTGACGTCTTTAATTGAAGGGTTGCTTATTATTTCCGAATCTCTTCTAGTATGAATAACTGAAGGGGTTGAAGAACTAGAAATGTCTTCAATAATAACTGGAGTTCAAGTACGTTCAAAACTAATTTTAACAGTTCCATCTGAAAACTGTTTGATGTTTTCAATATTTAACGAATTATTAACGATGGGTTGCTGTGGTAACTCATTCGGCAAAGTCCATTGACTGGGTAATGTAATATCCTTCCAGAGGATTGTTCTCGGGATCTGGATATTAGCATCACTAGTTGAACTTTGAATTAAAACTGTTTGATCTTTAGGACTTTTATTAAGAGCATGAACGTTCAGGTTTGACTTCATGGTCTTATAGTAAATCCGGTAGATCAAAGCAATAGGTTGAGATCCCTCAATCATTTGAGTAATCTCTCCCTCAGTTTTAATATTTAATGTTAATGCTTTAAATAAGTTCTGATCACTAAGACTTAAAGTGAAATCAGGAAAACAATTAAAGTGAATTGGTCCATTATGCAAACTGGCTTCCATGGCACCAATTATACTAGGATAATAATTTAGAAATCTGGCGTCTCTAAGACAAAGGTAGATTGATGAATTAATTCCTTTTCTATTAAGTGGTTTAACTGCAACTTGAATTAATCCTATATGAATAAAATTATAACCCTTTTTTCTGTGTTTTTTAATAACTTCTGGGGATAATAGGCTACAATTTTCATACTCTTTATTAATTGCAAAAACTCTTTCAACTGTTTTAACATTGTAATCTGTTTTAAATTTATCTGAAAACGTTGATTGATAAATTTCTTTAGGGGAAACCCTAGGTATGTTCCAATTATTTAAAGCTTGATTAAGACTTTCATAACTCTGTTCTTCCTGGTTGACAATATCTGGGACTGGAGGTAAAGTCGACCTGTTACTAACTGAAGAGTTGGATCTAAATAACCTACTCATCTTAACTGTTTCAAAATAGAATCGGCTTCAAGGTTCATTCATGCATACCCCTTTTACCCTAAGTAAACTCATACCTATGTTCTATAACCCGACACTGCTCACACCCTGGAGACTTACAAAAGGTTAGACACGAACTAGGTGGTCTACAGGTAAATAAGGTGACTTCAGAATACTTGAAGAAGAAGAAGATTTTGAAAGAGAAAGATGAATTTGATTAAAAAGATCTAACTAGGCAATTAGAAACAACATACAACTTGGCTCTGATACCATTTCATCCAATATATATATATATATATATATATATATATATATATATATATATTAGTAGGATTCGTATCATATCACGTGAATCACATATTAGTAGGATTCCTATTATATCACTCTGTACCAGCGAAATCAAAAAAAAAAAGATATAAGGATTATCGATTTTTTTTAAATAAATTTTATACAACAAATTATGTACAATTAAATTGTTCTAAACACATATCAATATACATATCAAAGTAAAATAATTAATAATTCGTAAAAAGGTTTAGCTCTGATGCCACTGTTAGATTTGTAATATTCATGAACGCAATTAAATTGCACAAAATAAGCGGAAACGTGGAAAATTAGAGTTTTAAAAATTTTACAAACTATATACCCGGATCATCCTTTATGCACAATTATTAATTAAATGAAAGGATAAAGAATAAAAATCATACCCTTGAAGATTCGAGCTTCCTCAAGTACAAGTTCACCTCCAATCCTTTTTCGCGTTTAACTTGAATCCACCGGGTTTGGTTCCTTCCTTTGATCAATGTTAGCCACCCAAGTGTTTGGCCTCTAGAGGTGATCCACCAAGAAAGAAGAAAGATTCAAGAAGATGGGTGTTTGGTAAAACCCTAGTTTTTCTATCTCTCATAGAAAAGGAGCGTACTCTCCCAACTATTGGAATTACGTCTGTTGTTAAAAAGTCAACAACCACTCTACACCCATAATAAGACTCCTATTATTTATAGATGTAGGCAACCCTCCTTAACAATTAAGGAGTTGGGCTTTATTTTAATTAATTAAACTCCTTTAATTAATTAGGCTCCTAATCTTATTAGGAATAATTAATTAAAATTTTAATTAATTAGCCTCCTAATCTTATTAGGAATAAATGAGAGTACTTTTATTAATTAATTCTCAAACTCCTTTAGAAATTAAATAATAATAATAGTAATAATAATAATAAGACTCCACTTATTAATTTATATTTAATATTTCCAAAATATTAAGTGATAAATATTAAGCTATTTAATTTATTCTATCATCATAGATTAAATTAAATATACTTAACTTATTATTACGATTATGCCATTAACTTCTTAAATAATTATTCTTCCTTTTATGGTGTGACCATTTAGGTTCTCCATATTAAACCGGTTGTGAATAAATCAATTAGAACAATTCTAATCTTATTTAAATAAATAAATTAAACTATTAATTTATTTAAATAAATAATATTTATTCTACAATAGGGATAAGCCTCCCTAGCGATTAACGACTTTTCAGATAATATAGATTTCAACATTAATCATAAAAGAACATTTGAGTTAATAGTTATTGTACAATTCAATCCTTCTACCATACAATGTTCTAATTAAATATAAGACATGAAATTACTGTCAAGTTTTATTTTATTTAATTATATGTATTTTGACTCTTAAATGCACAACTCCAAATAATACAAATTAGAAACTCCTTTCTAATTTCATTCTGCATTGGCCAAGGACTACTGGGTTGTCATTTATCGAATCACATAAGATATTTCTCTTCTTGAGATTCTTTGTTGATCATACATTATCTCTATGTACAACTTATTATACCCAAGCATGCCCTTTGATATACCCTAAGGGTCTTAAGGAATAAGTCAAAGTATATCTCATCATACACAAGATACTATGATGATCTCAAGTCCAAGGATCACTTGTACTACTATCACTACAGGAATTCCTATTGACAGACAAGTAAAACTCTATTAGGTATTCCTTAGCGAGCCACGTGTGCAAGATAACCCACTTCCTTGTAACAACGAGGGGATGACAGTCATCTGGACTGCGCTGCAGAATCTAGAGGCCACAACTGGGACTCTAATCGGCAGAATCCATAGATTAGACGTTAGTTACGGAGATTTAGCATTGGCGTTCAACGAGCGGTTTAACAGGATCGAAAGGACACTAGCCGGTAGGGCCAGTATGCGTCAAGGTGATGAACGTGGTACTGGCAGACATAACAGGCTACGCAACCATCGGGAGTATGGACAGGAACGAAGGAGAGAGAATTCTGATTCTGATGAGGCTGAGGAGTTTGGTGCATATGAGGAGCCTAAAAATCGGGCCATGGAGCGTCATAACCAATTTCGGGCTAGAGACGATCTTAGGGGCTAAAATTAGGATTTTCGCATCAAAGTGAACCTTCCCACTTTTGATGGGGCTCTTGATATTGAGTCATTTTTGGACTGGCTATACGAGGTGAAGAGATTCTTTAATCCTCAAAGGATAAACAGGTCAAGTTGGTGGCTTAGAAGCAAAAAGGGGTTATCGGTATATGGTGGGATAACGTGCAGACCACTCGGTGGAGATAAGGAAAAACATTAGTGACAAAATGTAGTCGGATGAAAAGGATGCTGAGGGAACAATTCCTGTCATTGGATTATGAACAAGTTATGTTTCAGAAATTCTAGAATTGTAAGCAGGGTAATAAATCCGTCCATGAGTACACAACAGAATTTCAGAGGTTAACGGAACGTACTGGGTTATAGGACTCTGCAATTCTAAAGGCGTCTAGATATTATGAAAGCCTGAAACTGGGAATTAAAGAGAAAATTAGAGTACAAACAGTGCTTAGTATTGAGGAAGCCATGAATTTGGCATTAAAGGCTGAAATTATACTGTAGGAGAAACCTCACTTTGAGGATGTTCGCAAAAGCTATCCAGAGGGAGGATAAAATCTTGTGGATAAGAATCGTGGGTGGAACAATAGCCAGAACCCTGTGTTCCAAACTCCCCAAAATCATCAAGGTCGACAGTTTCAACGTAGAGATCGGGCTGTGACGGAAAAGGCCCAAGGAAAACAGCCGATGAGGCAGGAAAGAGCATCTAACCCATATACCAAAAATTATGGGGATAAGTGTAATAAGTGCAGCGGATCGGGACATACATCAGCAGATTGTAGGAGACGTTTCATTAACATTGTCAACTATGATGAGGAAACGGAAGATAATGGGGAATATGAGAATGTTTGTGATAGACTTCACGACACACTTGCGTGAGGTGGTCGTCGCCTCTATCGTTTCTAGCAAAGTTGTAGGATGGATTGCTTGCAACACCTTAACCCCTCGTCTATATTGAGACGGTAATCTTGGTACAATTGCTCGCATTCGAAATTAAGTGTTGAATGGACACCAACGACACCTTGATCCCTCACTTATATTGAAGCGGTAATCTTGGTACAATCGACGATTGATGTGGTAGAAGATGTCACACACAACTATGAATTGTTATATGATAAGTCAAATTGAATCTCAAAGAAATAACTAAGAAAATACTTAGGAATTCTTCAAAGAACCAAAAGTAGAGAATAATCTCACAAGTAGAATAAATCTGAATATTATTGAATGTTGTATGAATTACATTCATATGACATATTTATACTAATAATAAAACCCTAGAATCCCATAAGGAATCAACAATTTATTTTTGGGAATAAATTCCTATCTAAAGGAAGCCTAATAATATTAGAAATATTAAAGATATAAAAGTTCCCTAAAATACATGAAAGAAATCTAATCAAATAAGGAAAATCTGGTCAAAAAGGCGTTGCCTCAAAAAATGCGCCCAAAATTCTGGCACTATAGTGCAGGGCGCGGGCTGCGCTACTCATGTAAAAAAGTGTTTAATGGCCTAGCGCGGGACATGCCTGTGTTGGCTTATACGTGGCGCGTTGCATGGCCAGAGTTTTTGGTGGCTTGGCGTGAGGTGCGCTGCTTCCCATATAATCCTGGCGCGGGTCGCGCAAGTCAATCAAAACTGACTCTTGGCTTGGAACAAACACTTGTATTAAATTTAACAGTTTCGACTCCAGTTCCAAAGTCTTTAAACTTGTTTCCTCCTCACTCCAAGCTCCTTTTATAAGCCTGATAAGTCCTTCCTTAAAGCGCTTAGCTCGATTTCTCGTCAAGGGTCCAACTGGAACTTGCACCGGATTCGATCCACTAACTCCATTTGAATTCCAGCTAGGCATGTCATCATCTTTCCTCTCCTCTGGGAAAGGATTTGTCTCAAATCATCACCTACATCAAAAGGACTTAGATCAGTAACATTAAATGTTACACTAACATTATACTCACCCGATAAATCCAACTTATAGGCATTGTCATTAATGCGTTCAAGAACTTGAAAAGGACCATCTCCCCTCGGAAGAAATTTTGATCGTCTTTAAGCCGGGAATATTTCTTTCCGCAAATGTAACCACACCCAATCTCCCAGTTCAAATATAACTTGACGTCGACCCTTGTTGGCCTGTTTAGCGTATTGCTTTGTCCTCCTCTCAATGTTGAGTCTAGCCTTCTCATGTATCTGCTTAACAAATTCAGACTTTTTCTTTCCATCCAAGTTAGTAGCATCAAACAAAATATAATCACAAGTCTCGCCTGACAAATTAAATGCATAAGCAATATTAGCATCGCAAACAAGAATTTGAAAAGTTCCAATTCCTCCTGGATCAAATATCATTATGTAGAACTCTTCATGTAATAGATTTTCCCAATGACTAATCCCTGGATCAAAAGTCAATCTAATGATCTCGATCCTTCGCAGAAACACATTCGTCAATGCTCTTGGATCAAATATCAATACTTGAAATTCGCCATGTTTCTCACTCAAACTTTCCTGAATTCCTGGATTAAACACAAAACAAAATAAATCAACAAGTTCTTTTTGTCTAATCACAAAGAAATCAAATAAACCAAAATAACATGCATAGTCTACTAAAACAATATTCAAAACACTTCCCAGTAGATGTCCTATGCATTGAACGGAATGAATTGCACGATCCATGATTCCCTCGATGAATATGATCCCATCACGAATCTGCAAAACACAACCAACCTTCCTCTTTCCATTGACATTAACAATTTTGAGATCAAGTAGTAGCATCAACGGAACAAAAAGGTCACATTCACAAGATGAAAACTTAATAGCATATCGACGATGATCACAAACAAGCTCAACACATGCTATAAAAAATTTCAAATTGGTGACACAAACTAAAATATCATCAAAACATATAATAATAATTTCTCCCATGTACAAATGCAAAGTACGATTCAACAACCTCATGGAAGTATGCAACGCCTTAGCTAATCCAAGTGATCCAACTAAACATGCAAGTAGACCATATCTTAATCCAATCTGATGATAACCACTTTTTAAATCAATATCATATGATAGCGAATCATGCAATGAAGATTGCTCTGACGAAACAAGATAATTACTATCACTGTCAACTAACGACATCTCATGTAAATATTGACTAGCATGAAAATCCAAATCAACATATGGATAAGAAACCCTAGAATGAATTTCATGCAAGTAATAATGTCGAAAACGAGAAAACATATCACGATCATAAACTAACTCAACAAAGATCAAATATCTGCCATAGGTTCTACCCTCAAAATAGTTAACAACAAATTTTTCAATGAAAGCATGCAAAACATGTTTTAAATAACTCATGAATACACTAGATCCATCAATTAATCTGACAGAAACAACTAACCATCTATACAAATCACATGTTAAAACAATTTTTCATTTTTCATATTCCCTCATTTAACTTTGGTCAATTGACCAATACAGTGTCGACACGCAGGCGGGAGATGATCTCTCTCTCTCTCTCTGCGCATCAAGACTGTATAGGTCAATTGACCACTTCATGGTAACCAGATCCTTCTAATTGTTTGGATGTTTCTTGTAGCTTCATAAACATTTTTGTCTTGTCCATTTGATTAATGGAATTAGTTATTCCATGTTTTATAGGTGGAAGGCATTAGATTTTGCAGCTCTCAAGCGGAGCTCGGTGTCATTCTTCAATGTTGAGAAACCAGAAACCGCCAAGAGCTGCCAAGGTATATTTTTGGATCACAATGATAGTTTTACATGTAATTGCAGGGGTTGTTTCTTTTTGGTTGGCAGAGTTTTTGGATTTTAATATCAATTACTTATAATTGCAGGTGGGAAAAGGGTTGTGTGTAAGAGTGAAAAGGCTCTAAAATTAGCTATACAACATTGGCTTGAAGCTGTAAGTACTCATCTAAACCCTCCTTTTGCTTTTCTTTCCTATTGCTCATTATTTTACATGGATCATTTACTATTTGCCTGCCATTATAGAAACATAAGCACAATTTTTTGCACTAGTTGATCACTAGGAGCTGATATAAATAGTCAAAAATACACCATATGTACTAATATGCAGAATAATTAAAAAACCGTAGCTAACTTGTTTTGCTATAAGAGAGACGATAATCTTAGTAGAATTTAAAAAAATTATACCAAACTGAATACACTAAGTAAATGAACGAGTCGAGTCTGAGCTGAGTATTGAATTGTTCAAATTTGGTTCACAATATTTAAGATGTCTGTCAATTATTAAATATAAATGATATATTAGTCTAAATAAAAATTTAAGATGATAATTAAATGATTTTAAGTCATTTAATTATCGAGAATCTTAAATATTTTATCGAATATTTGATTATCATGATCTATAAAGATGATCAATCATATTACTGAATACTCCCTCTGTCCCTATTTAAATGACATTTTAGAGATGGGCACAAGAATTAAGATAATGATTGAAAAGCATTAAATATAGTACTCAATTGTCTATAATACCTTTAAATCTTTTGTTGGGATAAGAAGAGTTTTGTTGGGATAAGGAGAGAGAAAGAATTTAAAGTATCAAAAAATAGGTAGAATAATGAGGGGTAATTTTGAAAAAATTATCATTAACTCTCTTAGATTTGAACAAACGTCAAATAATTAGGGACAAATAAAAAACTCTAAAACGTCATTTAAATAGGAACGGAGAAAGTATTTAAAATGATCAAATTAAATAATGTAACAAACACACCCTTATTTTTTTTAATTAAAAGAGAGTGGTCAAAGATTGGAAAGGAACATTTAAATTAATATACAGTGTGAATGTCCAATAACACGGTTTAATAACAAACCAAACTTCTTTTAAGGGGGAAAAATTGAACCAAGTTTGGCCGACATCATAATAGCAGCCTTATTCCATCATTCATCATAAAGTGTCCCACATCGATTTTGTGACTCAACTATAATACGCGGAGACCCAACAAGGTCAGTCCATTATGAGAGATAGTTCCAATGAAAGAACGATTCGCCTCGGCAACATAATTTGCAGTTTTCATTACTACACAAAAGAACATACTCCATTTTATGGTTGGTCTATTTTTTAAGAGGCTGGGCGTGCACTGATGGGGCACACACGTTGCTTCGGATGTGTGGGGAGAGTGACTACATTTTTAGTTGAATCTTTCTACGGCGATATGGAATTTCAACCGGGGTGCCGACCGGCCGAAAATTTATTTTTTATAATTTATTTTTTTAATTTTTGACTCTCAAATAATTAATGTAATTTATTGTAATTGAAATTTTTATAAAATGCAGTGATTTAGTTGTTATTTAGATATATGTAAAAAACAGGGTTGCATATAGACTGTACAACTCTGTTTTTTATATTATCCAAATGACACCTAAATTACTGTATTTTGTAAAAATTTCAGTTCTAATAAATCACATTATTTGGTAGTCGAAAACAAAAAAAAAATTTTAAAAATCTGGCCGTTCGCTACCCCGATCAGAACCTGTTGGTCGCTGTAGACTTATTGTTTTTAATTTGATGAATGTGTCGTGATGCAGACCCATATCACTGGCATGGGCAGAGTGTTGACGGATTGACACAGACTGTGATGTTGCTGATAGACATCAGCAGGCACGGGGCCGCACGAGAGTTGCTGACTGGTTAAGGAGGCAACTAAGCCATCACATGACGAACTTTTTGGAGAAAATTTGGGACCAGATTTTACCCGTGTTTTGATATTTTTACATGGTTCATTCTCATATGAAAGTCATATCTATTATATACCCATGTAAGGGAGAACTGTATAAAAATATCAAAAATACATGTGATAATATAAATTCACTTTTTAAATTATACTTATATATTATGCTCATCTACTATATCTCTATTAATAAAGCCCACAACTTTTATTACGGTTATTTTTGGTGATTTTGTGTCATACAACACTCTTATTTTATCTCTTTTAATTTCTTTTCTCCTATTTCATTTCTAATAATCTCTCTCATATAATTAAATAATTAAAGTACATCTTCTCAACATTTTTTTATTTTATTTTAAATACGATTTGTCTTTCATTTTTTTTCTAAAAGAAATAGTTTTATATCACAATAAAAAATTTTAAACACACATCGTGTGTGTCAGGTGACTAATTATAATAAAGGGAAAAAACACCTTTACCTCATTATGATTGTTGTGTTTTAAGCAATTAGCCACTGTGCTCCAAAAATATTCAATTGACCCATAATAATTTTTAAAAATGTACAATCAAGACATTCCATCCATTTTGATTAACAAACGTCTAAAAAAGCAGCTTGGTTATCCTACGTGGCTTTTGGAAAAAAATAAATATCACGTGTATTTGCTGACTGGGCGGGAGGAAGCTTGGTTATCCTACGTGACTTTTTTCTTTTCCTTTTATCTCTATTACAACATTATATTAATTTCTACAAAAATTAAAAATAAAAAATCATTAATTATGTAGCAAAAAATAATTAAAATTAAAATAAATATTTTAATTATTTAAAAAATAAAAATAATTTTAAAAATAAAAAGTCCTTATGTGGCAACAAAATAATTTTTTAATGGATTTTCTTTATAATTTTTTCTTCTCAAACAAAATAATAAAATAATAAAATCATTATGTGGTAAAAAATAATAATAAAATTAAAATAAATATTTTAATTCATTTTTTTTATAATTTTTTCTTTTCCTTTCTTTTAATAATTATTTTTATTTTAAAAATTAATTCCAAATAATACGAATAATATATCAAAAAAATTTTATCAATGAGATCTATTACAATATTATATTAATTTCAACAAAAATTAAAAATAAAAAATCATTAATTACGTGGCAAAAAAGATTGATAAAAATTATAAAGGGGTTTCACTTATTACACATCTTTCAAAAAAGATTACCGCTAATACTTATCTAAGTAACTGACAGTAAAAAAATTGAGTTAAACTTTCTGAAAATATATCATTTTCTTCTTATTTCAGTGTAAATTTTGACTGTAATTGACATTGATTTTAGGATTCATTAACTTTAATACTCCCTCCATTTATATATGTAGGTAGTTTTAAACTTTTTTTTTATTACTAATTATTTGTCGTTTGTGGTTATCTAGGAGAATTGATTACTATTTTTTCCAAATTGTCCCTATTTACTCCACCTATTTTTTTGATCTATATTTATGAGATAAGTGTAAGACCCTAACTTTTATAAATAAATATGAATTTTCTATAAATATCATTTTTGAATATTATGGAGTGAAATTGATATGATGTTATAGTTGTGGGTAATATTTATAAATTTTACAAAGTACGCAAGTTGCTATATAATATTCGTTTTACAGGAAATATTCGTAAGACGACACAATCATTGGTGGACCCCACAACGAAATTATTATCGGATTGAGAAAACGACAAAAATATTTTATAAAAATAACGGCGGAAGTTTTACCATTAATACTGTTGAACTACTCGGTAATAAAAGTACAGTAATACGCATGGTTGCATAGTAGCACATGGTATTGATTATTGATGCTTACGTGATAAGTCACTCAGTTTTGTTTTATTGGTATTATTAATGTAATAAAATAGAAATTTTTTTTATATAAAACAGAATACTTTTATAAAGTTATTCGTTTTATTAGGCTAATAGTAAAATCTTTTTATATAAAATAGAATACTTTTATAAAGTTATCTGTTTTATTAGACAATAATTAGAATATATTATATTTTATTATGCATAGTGTTTGCATAGTAAAATCTTTTATAAAGTTATTCGTTTTATTAGATTATAAATAGAATATATTATATTTTATTTAAAAGATTTTACTTTAAATATGGACCGTCAGATTAAATTAAATCAATCTAGACCGTTCATGAATTAGTTACTATGCAGTCCATTTTTCTATAAATAGAAGCTCATTCCTTCATTATTTTCTTACGAATTCACTGAAACTCTAGAGAGAGAAACTATAGAGAGAAAGAAGAAAAGTATTCTGCTACTTCACTACTCCGATATCAAGTTTCTTTTACGGTAAGGGATATTATTTGTTGTACTCGTAAAGGGTATTCTTTCTTTCTTATTCATGAAGAGAACTTCTGTTATTCCATTCTTTATTATTCTGTTGGAATAACCTGTATACGCGGGCTACCCTATACTTGGTGAAATTCGTCTGTTATTACATTATTTATTATTCTGTCGAAATATCCTGTCTGTGCTTTACACCAAAATTGGTTCCGTTATTTATTATTCTGTCAGAATATCCTGTCTGTGCGTTTACGCCGGACCTGGTTCCATTATTTATTATTCTGTTGGAATATCCTGTTGGTGCATTTACGCCTGACCTGGTACCACTATTTATTTTTTTGTTAAAATAACCTGTCTGTGCGGTCTATCGCATGCTTGGTGAATTCTTTTATTATTCCATTATTTATTATACTCAGTTGGTTAAAGTTTTGACTTTTATACTCCATGAAATTAGTGGAATATCTTTGATATTTGTGCTTCATCCAGTATCTTTTCATGAAAATATTCTTCTCAGCATTCTTGAATTTTACTCTACAAAAGCAGTATCATGTTGACAATTTGGACGTTGTTGGTTTCTGGATAAATTAATTCTTAAACTTGTTTTATTGAATTCTTATATCATTGTCATCATCCTCATGTTTATATCCTGTTGAAAGTCATCTATGGCCTGTAGTGCATAGATGGACTTGGTATGATTATGACCAGGAATTATTCGGTATAATCATGACCGTAATGTTACAAATGATGTAGTAAAAGTCCTCATTGGCCGTAATGCATTGATGGACAGTGGTTGGCATGATCATGACCATTAATGAATATACAAATATTCTTGGCCCGTAGTATATGGATAATTGTGGTCGTGATTCTAAAGAATATCCTTGGCCGTAGTGTAGGGGTGATTCGATGATGTGGATTAATTATTAAGCTGAGTCCCAGCGATAAAAGTCATAAAAAACCTTTTAAATCATAGAAGATAGTAAATTTTATTCTCTACTTGACTCTTCTAATGGATTACTTGTTCCGCTGCAATTAAACTTGATGTTGTTATATTGTATCAGTTTAACACTATTTAAGGCTAATGATAATTTATTATGCATTATCTTAGTCATAATATTTCTTACTGGGCTAGTTGAGCTCACCCTTTCTTTCACTGTTCTCTTCAAGAAATGAGAATATAGTTGGGACGAGTCGGAGAACGGAGTGATGGACCAGATGATAGCATTAGTAGTCCTCACTATTCTATGTAATAGTGTGATAATAAATATAATGAGGACCCCATTGAGTTTGTATATTATCTAACTGACAATATTTGTATTAAAACTCACAGCATATGTTTAGTCGTATTTTACACGATTGTTGTATAATTAAGTTGTATTTGAATTTTGTACTATGTATTTGGCGACTCAGAATAGATGATGTATATCTATTTTGGGGGCGTCACAGTTGGTATCAGAGCTTAGGGATATGATCCCTGGCTAAGATGTGAGACTAAAAATAGGAGGGGAGAGACGGGAAATTCCTTCGCCAGTATGACCTACCTAAGTTTATTTAGTATTTAATTGTTCGGTCAGAGTATAGAGATAATATGTGATATGTTATTTAACCCTTGTTTTGTGGCAGTATTTGAAAATGACATCCGAGAATGTTGAGAATAGCAATGGAGCACAGGCGACCGTTGATTCACCACATATCAATAACCAGGATAATGTGCATCAGGAAGGCGATAATCCTCATGCAAACAACAACACTGACCAAATGATGAATGATGGGATGTTCAGAGACTTTATGCAATTCATGCAACAGCAGGCGAGAGCGGCTCCTGTCCAAAATGTAGGTGAAAACACTGAAAATTCTCGGACTGTCGCCGCTAAACAGTTCAAGGAGCTGGGACCACCGGAGTTTATTGGAGAACCAAAACCACTTAAGGCAGAAACGTGGATAAAACAGATCACCAAGATATTCGATGTCTTGGGATGCGCCGAGGAGCAAAAGGTTTCCTTTGCCACCTTTATGTTGCGAGGAGAGACATATTACTGGTGGGAATCGGTAAAGCGTACTCAACCTGCCGCACTGAAGATGTCTTGGTAGAAGTTCCAGGAACTATTCAATGACAATTACTTTTTCGAAAGTATTCGTCACATGAAGGAGGTAGAATTTATCAAGTTGGAGCAGAATAATATGACCGTGTCGCAGTACGAAGCTAAGTTTGCCGAGCTGTCCCGGTTTGCATCCCACTTGGTGGATAATGAAGAGAGAATGACGCGAATGTTTTTAAGAGATTTAAAACCGGAGATACGTCAACATCTTATTTCTCATAAACTGTGTTTGTATTCAGATGTTGTAAATAGGGCTCAGTTAGTGGAACGCGATAATGAGTCAACGCAACCAAAAGAGAGCAACCGGCAAAATGATAATACCAGTGAAAGCAGTCATCGAAGCGGTGACAACAAGCGTGGAGGGAATCAGCAGGCCAGAAATGGTAACCACTTCGGTGGTAATCATGGCCAAAATAATAAGAATGAACATTTCAAGAAGAGGAGATTCAACAATGATGGAAAGACGTCAGCACCATCACCCGTGGTTAAGGAAGGAGAACGACCACCTATCATATGCTTCAAATGCGGAGGGGAAGGACACATCAGTCCAAACTGCGCGATGCCGTCCAAGGCATGTTATAATTGTGGAATAGAAGGTCACCTAGCCCGATTTTGTCGTTCACCGAAGACAAGTTCAGCTAGGATGGAGGCACCAAAGGACGTCCCAGAAAAGTCAAAATCGGTAGTGCAAGGGAGAGCGTTTGTTGTGACCTCCCAGAAAGCAAGGAACCTGAATGAGGTCATCACGGGTAAGCTTATCATAAACTCTAGTGAAGTCTATACCTTATTTGATACCGGTTCTACCCATTCTTTTATTTCTCCTATTTGCGCTCAACGATTAAATTTGACTCCGGAGAAATTAGACTTTGACTTATCTGTGGAAACTCCGTTGGGAGAAACCTTCATTACATCCACTGTTTATAAGTCTTGTTTGGTTCAAATCGGTACCCTCACATTACCTGTCGATCTTATTTCATTGAAAATACTTGCATTTGATGTAATTCTAGGGATTGATTAGTTAACTACTCATCATACAAAAATTAATTATTTTCGTAAGGTTGTTAGCTTTCATATTCCTAATCAATCTATTATGCGAATTCAAACAACCAAACCATTAAAATCAATCACTATCATCTCAAGCCATAAAGCTATTCGTTTATTGAGAAACGGATGTCAAGCTTTCTTAGCTCATGTCACGGATCTAAACAAAAATACTTCAGTTTTGAATGATATTTCTATTGTTAATGAATTTCCTGACGTATTCCCTGAAGAACTTTCTGGCCTACCCCCAGAGCGTGAAATTGAATTTTGTATCGACCTTGAACCCGGTACAAAACCCATTTCCAAAGCCCCATATCGAATGGCTCCTATTGAACTTCAGGAGTTAAAGACCCAACTGCAGAAATTGTTAGACATTGGCTTTATTCGTCCTAGTACTTCTCCTTGGGGTGCTCCTGTTCTATTCGTGAAGAAGAAAGATGGGAGTATGCGACTTTGTATTGATTATCGGGAGTTGAATCATGTCACCATCAAAAATAGGTACCCATTACCACGTATTGATGACATGTTTGACCAGTTGCAAGGAGCACAATTCTTTTTAAAAATCGATCTTCGTTCTGGATATCATCAGCTGGAGGTTAGAACTGAGGATATTCCAAAGACTGCCTTCAGAACTCGGTACGGGCATCATGAATTCTTAGTCATGTCTTTTGTATTGACTAATGCTCCTGCTGCCTTCATGGATATAATGAACCGAGTATTCAAGGAATATTTGGATCACTTTGTGGTCGTTTTTATTGATGACATCCTTATATATTCTAAAAGCCGTGAAGATCATGAGCAACACTTGAGGATGACACTCTAAAAGCTTCATGAATACAAGTTTTATGCCAAGTTGAAGTAATGCGAGTTCTGGCTTGAGGAAGTAGCATTCCTTGGGCACGTAGTATCAAGTCATGGAATATCTGTTGACCCGGCAAAGATTGAAGTAATTCAAAGCTGGGAGCAACCTAAATCAGTGATCGAAGTACGTAGCTTTCTCGGTTTAGCTGGTTATTATCGGAGATTCGTGGAAGGATTTTCTCGAATCGCTACTCTATTAACTCAGCTGACTCGAAAAGATACAAAGTTCAATTGGAGCGAAGAATGTAAGAAGAGTTTTCAAAAACTCAAGAGGAGACTCATTTCAGCACCTGTTCTGACAATACCATATGGCTCGGAGGGATTTGTCATCTACAGTGATGCTTCGGGCAAAGGGTTGGGATGTGTTCTCATGCAACATGGAAAAGTCATAGCCTATGCCTCAAGACAACTCAAAGAATATGAGAGGAATTATCCTACTCATGATCTAGAGTTGGCAGCTGTTGTCTTCGCACTTAAAATTTGGAGGCATTACTTGTATGGGGAGAAAGTGGAGATCTTTACGGATCATAAAAGCCTCAAATATTTCTTCACTCAAAAGGAACTCAACACGCGACAACGACGTTGGCTGGAACTGTTGAAAGATTATGATCATACCATCCAATACCATCTTGGAAAAGTGAACGTGGTAGATGATGCATTGAGTAGAAGATCATATGCAAGTACGAGTGCGATATTGTCAATGCAAAGACCCATTTTGGGTGACTTGCAAAGGATGGAGATAGAGTTAAAGACTCTAGGGACCCATGTGATGATGGCGAATATACGAATAGAACCGACTTTAATTGATAAAGTTAAAGCTGCTCAAGCTACAGACCTGGAGTTGATGCGTATGAGGAAGAAAGTGCAAGAAGGTGCTATGCCGAAAGCAAGAATCGATGAAGAAGGAATACTTCGAGTCAACTCCAGACTTTGTGTTCCTAACGACCCTGATTTAAAGTATAAAATCATGATGGAGGCGCACAACACACCGTTTGCAATCCATCCTGAGAGTACCAAAATATATCGTGATCTTCGTCATAGATTTTGGTGGAGCAATATGAAGAGAGAGATAGCGCTGTTTATCTCAAAGTGTCTAACTTGTCAACGAGTCAAAGCGGAGCATCAAGTACCAAAAGGTCCATTGCAACTACTTGAAATTCCAGAATGGAAGTGGGAGCACATTACCATGGATTTCGTTACTGGTCTTCCCAAGGTTTCTCAAGGCATTGATGCAATTTGGGTCATTGTTGATAGATTGACCAAGTCTGCTCATTTCTTACCAATACGAGAAACTTACACACTTGAATGTCTTGCTCGTATGTACATAAACGAGATTATAAGACTGCATGGTATGCCAGTATCCATAGTTTCTGATCGAGACACAAGATTCACTTTACGATTTTGGGTTAGTCTACAAAAAGCTATGGGCACGGATTTACGATTTAGTTCGGCATATCATCCCCAGACGGATGGACAATCAGAGAGGACTATTCAAACTCTTGAAGATTTATTAAGACTCTGTGTCCTTGACTTCAAGGGAAGTTGGGATAAGTTCTTACCATTGATGGAGTTTTCCTACAACAACAGTTATCAAGCAAGTATTGGCATAGCTCCATTCGAGGCGTTGTATGGAAGAAAGTGTCGTTCTCCAATATGCTGGGATGAGGTGGGTGAAGCAACGTTGTTGTGACTGGAGTTGGTACGTATGACTACGAAAAAGATTCAAACAATCCGGCAACGTATAAAAACCTCACAAGATCGACAAAAAAGTTATGTTGATCTTCATCGAAAGGACGTGAAATTTGATATAGGAGATCATGTGTTGTTACAAGTTGTTCCGTGGAAAGGAGTTACGAGATTTGGGAAAAGAGGAAAGCTCAATCCTCGATTCATTGGCCCATTTTTAATCCTCGATCGAGTAGGAACTGTGGCCTATAGACTCGCTTTACTGCCAAGTATGTCTCGTGTTCATAATATTTTTCACATATCCATGTTACGTAAATATGTGAAAGACCCGAACCACATTATTGAATTAGAACCGGACGAAATAGCGGAAGATTTAACGTATGAAGAGGTTCCTGTTCAAATCTTGGATAAGAAGGAACATATTCTACGCTCCAAGGTTATACCTCAAGTTAAAGTTTTGTGGAGAAATCACGATGTTGAGGAAATGACCTGGGAGTTAGAATATGAAATGAAGTCAAGGTATCCTTACCTCTTCGATATACCAGGTACGTACCCTAATTTCGAGGGCAAAATTTCATAAGAAGGGGAGGTTGTAAGACCCCAACTTTTATAAATAAAGATGAATTTTCTATAAATATCATTTTTGAATATTATGGAGTGAAATTGATATGATGTTATAGTTGTGGGTAATATTTATAAATTTTACAAAGTACGCAAGTTGCTATATAATATTCGATTGGTCGGAGAATATTCGTTTTAACAGAGAATATTCGTACGACGACACAATCATTGGCGGACCCCACAACGAAATTATTGTCGGATTGAGAAAACGACAAAAATACTTTATGAAAATAACGGCGAAAGTTTTACCATTAATACTGTTGAACTACTCGGTAGTAAAAGTACAGTAATATGCATGGTTGCATAGTAGCACACAGTATTGATTATTGATACTTACGTGATAAATCACTCAATTTTGTTTTATTGGTATTATTAATATAATAAAACAGAAAAGCTTTTTATATAAAATAGAATACTTTTATAAAGTTATTCGTTTTATTAGGCTAATATTATAATCTTTTTATATAAAACAGAATACTTTTATAAAGTTATCTGTTTTATTAGACAATAATTAGAATATATTATATTTTATTATGCATAGTATTTGTATAGTGCCTGCATAGTGTTTGCATAGTAAAATCTTTTATAAAGTTATTCTTTTTATTAGATTATAAATAGAATACATAATATTTTATTTAAAAGATTTTGCTTTAAATATGGACAGTCAGATTAAAGTAAAATCTAGACCGTTCATGAGTTAGTTACTATGCAGTCCATTTTTCTATAAATAGAAGCTCATTCCTTCATTATTTTCTTACGAATTCACTGAAACTCTAGATAGAGAAACTATAGAGAGAAAGAAGAAAAGTATTCTGCTACTTCACTACTCCGATATCAAGTTTCTTTTACGGTAAGGGATATTATTTATTGTACTCGTAAATGGTATTCTTTCTTTCTTATTCATGAAGAGAACTTCTGTTATTCTATTTTTTATTATTCTGTTAGAATAACCTGTATACGCGGGCTACCCTATACTTGATGAAATTCTTCTGTTATTATATTATTTATTATTCTGTCAGAATATCCTGTCTGTGCTTTACGCCGGACCTGGTTCCATTATTTATTATTCTGTCGGAATATCCTGTCTGTGCTTTACGCCGGACCTGGTTCCATTATTTATTATTCTGTTGGAATATCCTGTCTGTGCGTTTACGCCGGACCTGGTTCTATTATTTATTATTCTGTCGGAATATCCTGTCTGTGCATTTACGCCTGACCTGGTTCCACTATTTAATTTTCTGTTGGAATAACCAGTCTGTGCTGTCTATCGCATTCTTGGTGAATTCTTTTGTTATTCCATTTTCTATTATACTCAGTTGGTTAAAGTTTTGGCTTTTATACTCCATAAAATTAGTGGAATATCTTTGATATTTGCGCTTCATCTAGTATCTTTTCATGAAAATATTCTTCTCAGCATTCTTGAATTTTACTCTATAAAGCAGTATCATGTTGACAATTTGGACGTTGTTGGTTCCTGGATAAATTAATTCTTGAACTTGTTTTATTGAATTCTTATATCATTGTCATCATCCTCATGTTTATATTCTGTTGAAAGTCATCTATGACATGTAGTGCATAGATGGACTTGGTATGATTATGACCAGGGATTATTCGGTATAATCATGACCGTAATGTTACAAATAATGTAGTAAAAGTCCTCATTGGCCGTAGTGCATTGATGGACAGTGGTTGACATGATCATGACCATTAATGAATACACAAATATTCTTGGCTCGTAGTGCATGGATAATTGTGATCGTGATACTAAAGAATATCCTTGGCCGTAGTGCAGGGGTGATTCGATGATGTGAATTATTTATTAAGCTGAGTCCCAGCGATAAAAGTCATGAAAAACCTTTTAAATCATAGAAGATAGTAAATTTTATTCTCTACTTGACTCTTCTAATGGGTTGCTTGTTCCGCTGCAGTTAAACTTGATGTTGTTATATTGTATCAGTTTAATACTGTTTAAGGCTAATGATAATTTATTATGCATTATCTTAGTCATAATATTTCTTACTGGGCTAGTTGAGCTCACCCTTTCTTTCACTGTTCTCTTCAAGAAATGAGAATATAGTTGGGACGAGTCGAGGAACGGAGTGATGGACCAGATGATAGCATTAGTAGTCCTCACTATTCTATGTAATAGTGTGATAATAAATATAACGACGACTCCATTGAGTTTGTATATTGTCTATCTGACAATATTTGTATTAAAACTCACAGCATATGTTTAGTCGTATTTTACACGACTGTTGTATAATTAAGTTGTATTTGAATTTTATACCATGTATTTGGCGACTCAGAATATGTGATGTATACCTATTTTGGGGGCGTCACAATAAGTGAGGTGAAGGATATTATAGACAATTGATAATATAGTTAATGTTTAAGACCCCGAATTTTATGAAATAAAAGTATTCAATTTTTCTTATAATTACTATTCAGTAAATGGTTAAATTGATAAATGTTAAAGTTAAGGGTGATATATAATTTTTTTTTAAAAATACACAAGTGGTTATAAAATATTCATTGTTGTCGGAGAATATTCGTTTGGTCGTAGAATATTCTTTTTGTCAGAAATATCCGTACGACGGCGCAGTCATTTGTGGGCCCCATAACAGAATAACTGTCGAATGAAGAAAATGACAAATTTAAGTTTTTATAAATAACGGCGTAGTTGTTACCGTTAACACTGTTGGAATACCCGGTGGTTAAAATATAGTAATACGCATTATTGCACAGTAGCACACGGTATTGCACAGTATTTTTGAAATTACTGATTCTTACATAAGAAGGCACTACTAAATAATTGTCACAGTAATTACTGTTCAATATTTTATTTTATTGATTCAATAATTGCTGCGTTGATATTTTATATTATTGTTGTTTCAATAATTGTCACTACACAGTATTTCCCATTATCAGATCAATAATTCATATTATTTGAATAATATTATTAGATAACATTATTGGCAATGTCTAGAAAGTTCTGTCTAAGGAGAGGTTTGGTCATCTAATTGCGCGCCAGTAAGGAGAAATTCTTATTGAAAAGCCCCCTCTTTCTTGGGAACGGCCTGGTTGTCATAAATGTGATTCTGCAATATTATTTGTGAATAATTAATTATTGATTCATATGATAAGGAAATATTTATTTTATTTGGATATAAATGAGGGATATATTTTTGTGGTTAAAAATGAAGGAGTTAATGTTGAGGTTTTTATCAGTATTTTTATCGGAATGGAGGTATTAAAAATCAGGATTTTTGAGATATATTGCGGGGGTTATAATTTTTAATCCGACCGTTGGATCGTGGTAATTTTTGGATATGTTATACATATATAAGCTGAGTATATGTTCACAAATTTTGAACCGTTAAAAATGAACGTATGATTTATTATGAATTTTACGAGATGACTGGTTCAGAAATTGTTGAAGTTTCAGAATTTATCATTTTGGTAGAAAATTTTAGAATTGGTTGGCCCCACTTTTGGTTGGTGAAGAAATGTGCTGAGATTTTTATTCAAATGTGGTGGGTGGGAATAGTAGCAGGTAAAGCCATCAGGTTGCAGGTTAAGTCTGCTTCGGCGTGCTAATATTTTCCTATAAATAGATGGCTAAGTTAGAATTGAAAATCACACCAGAAACTGAAGTTTTCTCTCTATTTCTCTCTCTATATTATCGAGTGTATTCTTATGAGTATTTTGATATCTTGACTGTTGCTTTACGGTGCAAGTTCGTTCAGTGTTATTCCAGTCAGAAGTGCTGCTATTTTGAGGTAAGGGATTTTAAGGGTTATTATGTTTTTCAGTTCGTACTTCTTCTGACCTTCAGAAAATTCTGAAAAAATTTAAAATGATATTTTGATGAGTTTTATTGATTGTGTCAAAAAATGGTGATTTTTGGATGTATAGATTAAGAGTTATGAATTTTATGATAAAAGACTACTTTAAAAGTAACCGCTTATAACTCCTTGTGGTTAACTCCAAAATTGATGAAATTTTTATTGGGAGTACATCTATATCATATCAGTGTACTCAGTGAATTTCGGAATTTTTGGATAAAAATACAATTTATGATAAATGTCTCAATATTCGGCTGTTTTGGCCATATGAAAAATAGTAAATGAATTTTAAAAATTCTGAGAAAAATATATGTTCAATATGGGACTATATTATGCTAAATCCCAGAAAATAGATATTTTTGGAACTGATTTGATATTTTTCATAGAAATAGACTAGTTATAAGTAAATGAATTAAATATGTTATGTGAAGTAAAAAAATTGAAAAATAGGATTTTATAGCTTGAGAATCCTATATGAGGTATATGCAGATTTTTGATGAGGGTTTTGGTTATTGGTAATGAAATCTTATGAGTTTGGCATTTTAGGATGATTAAATGCATTATTTAGTTAAGTGTAAACAATTAAAATAAATTGTTTATAAATTTAAGAAATGTTATTCTTTCAATATCATTATACCGAAATATTGGTATGAATTTTATTGTGAAATTTCTACCTTTTTGTGTCGAATTTACTATTCATGAGTTATTATTCACGAGTTACTATTCATGGGTTACTAATCATGACAAAATTAGTTTCTTTTTCTGACCAAATTATAGTTGAGTTATGAATATTACTCTTGAGATTAAATCTATATGTTGATTATATTGATTTTATTATCATATATAACATTTTTATAACCCTAATGATGATATTTCTCTTTGACTTGAGCGTAAAGATGGGTAGATTTTTGGTATGATCATGACTATGGGTTCTCTTTGGCCAGTAGTGCAAAGTTGAATGGTTGACTGGTATGATCATGACCATTGAATTTATAGTTGAATATCTTTAGCTTAAGTGCAAAGGTGAATTGATCAACATGGTTATAATTATTGTTTATATAAATTTTGAAATGATTATATATTTCTTTGAGATATTAATATATTTGGCCTGTAGTGCAAATATGAACTGTTGATGAATATATTTGGCCTGTAGTGCAAATATGAACTGTTGAGGAATATCTTTGGCCTGTAGTGTAAAGATGAATTGTTGATGAATATCTTTGGCCCGTAGTGCAAAGATGACCTGTTGTTGAATATCTTTGGCTTATAGTACAAAGATGGTCTGTTGATGAATATCTTTGACCGTAGTGCAAAGATGAAATTGTTAGTATGATTATAAATAGGAACTGTGATTTGGTATAACCATGATCTTTGATGTTTCATGTAAAGATATGTGAGGAAAATTATCTTCGTCCTGGATGCGAAGAGGAATTTAGAATTATAATTATGATTATGAGTTATTCATATAATTGTGAAAAGGAACTGTTGATTAATGTTACAGGGATAAAACATTATTGGTGGACTTTTAATGTGGAGAAGATAATAGACTTTATGGTCTATTTGACTCTTCTAATGGATTGCTCGTTCCGCTGCAACTATGGTTGAAATTTTTATCATCTACCATATGTTCTAAATCTCTGATTTAATTCTGTTGAAGGCTATTGATAACGTATTTATCTTTAGTCATGATATTCTTTACTGGGCTAGTTGTGCTCACTCTTCTGTTTCACAATTCCTTTCAGGTAATAAGAGTGTAGCTGGGTCGAGCGGGGGTAACAGGGGAATAGAACGGTGATCATCATTTATTAGTTATATTTGGTGAATCATCTAGGGTGAAGCGAACCCAACGTTGGAAGGGTGTTTTGCCACTATCATACAAGATGTCTAATGACATACAACCTCGTGTCATCATAAGACAGGATTATGCTCATCCACTTGCTGAGTATATTTACGAGCACTACCTATATAATCTTGGTATTTGTTTGAAGTATAATTCTCATTTAGAGACAGTGGAGATAATGATAAGTCAAGAGAAGACTCACCATTGGGAAGAATATTATAGTAATCTTCTCGTTTTTCTTTGGGGTATATTGGGTCAACCAAGGATAATTTTGTGGTCATATGATATCTATCACAACCTAGAAGCATGGCCTCCCATGTACAATGTAAGACCCCGAATTTTATGAAATAAAAGTATGCAATTTTTCTTATAATTACTATTCAGTAAATAGTTAAATTGATAAAAGTTTAAAGTTATGGGTGAAATATGAATTTTTTTTTTTAAATAAGCAAGTGGTTATAAAATAATCATTGTTGTCGGGAAATATTCGTTTGGTCGTGGAATATTCTTTCTGTCGGAGAATATTCGTACGACGGCGCAGCTATTTGTGGGCCCCATAACGAATAACTGTCGGGTGAAGGAAAACGACAAATTTGAGTTTTTACAAATAACGGCGTAGTTATTACCATTAACACTGTTGGAATACCCAGTGGTTAAAATATAGTAATACGCGTTATTGCACAGTAGCACACGGTATTGCATAGTATTTTTGAAATTATTGATTCTTACGTAAGAAGGCACTACTCAATAATTTTTACAGTAATTACTGTTCAATATTTTATTTTATTGATTCAATAATTGCTACGTTGAAATTTTATATTATTGTTGTTCAATAATTGTTGATGCACAGTATTTTCCTTTATCAGATCAATAATTCATATTATTTGAATAATATTATTAGATAACATTATTGGCAATGTCTAGAAAGTTCTGTCTAAGGAGAGGTTTGGTCATCTAATTGCGCGCCAGTAAGGAGAAATCCTTATTGGAAAGCCCCCTCTTTCCCGGGAACGGCCTGGTTGTCATAAATGTGATTCTGTAATATTATTTGTTAATAATTAATTATTGATTCATATGATAAGGAAATATTTATTTTATGTGGATATAAATGAGGGATATATTTTTGTGGTTAAAAAATGAAGGAGTTAATGTTGAGATTTTTATCCGTATTTTTGTCGGAATGGAGGTATTAAAAATCAGGGTTTTTGAGATATTTTGCGGGGGTTATAATTTTTAATCCGACCGTTGGATCGTGGTAATTTTTGGATATGTTATACATATATAAGTTGAGTATATGCCCACAAATTTTGAACCGTTAAAAATGAACGTATGATTTATTATGAATTTTACGAGATGACTGGTTCAGAAATTGTTGAATTTTCGGAGTTTATCATTTTGGTAGAAAATTCTAGAATTGGTGGGCCCCACTTGTGGTTGGTGAAGAAATGTGCTGAATTATATTTCAAATGTGGTGGGTGGGAATAGTAGCAGGTAAAGCCATCAGGTTGCAGGTCAAACCTACCAAAATTTTCCTATAAATAGAGGGCTAAGTTAGAATTGAAAATCACACCAGAAACATAAGCTTTCTCTCTTTCTCTCTCTATATTATGAAGCATATTTTGTGAGTTTTTAGATACTTGGTGAGTTGCTATTCATCAGTGCAAGTTTTCTTCAGCATCATATCCGATATACAGTCAGAAGTACTGCTCTTTTGAGGTAAGGGATAGTAAGGGATAGTAAGGGATTTTAAGGGTTGTTATGTTTTTCAGTTTCGTAATTTTTCTGAACTTTAAAAATTCTGGAAAAATTTGAAATGATATTTTGATGAGTTTTATTGATTGTGTCCAAAAATGGTGATTTTTGGATGTATAGATTGAGAGTTATGAATTTTATGAGAAAAGACTATTTTAAAAGTAACATCTTATAATTCCTTGTGGTTAACTCCAAAATTGATAAAATTTTTATTGGGAGTACATGTATATGATAGAAGTATACTCTGTAAATTTCAGAATTTTTAGACAAAAGTATAATTTTTGATAAATGTCTAAATATTCGGCTATTTTGGCCATATGAAAAATAGTAAATGACTTTTAAAAATTCTGAGAAAAATATATGTTCACTATGGGACTATATTATGCTAAATTCCAGAAAAGAAATATTTTTGGAACTGATTTGGTATTTTTCATGAAAATGGTCTAGTTATGAGTAAATGAATTAAATATGTTTTGTGAAGAAAGAAAATTGGAAAATAGGATTTTACGGCTTGAGAATCCTATATGAGGTATATGCAGATTTTTGATGAGGGTTTTGGTTATTGATGATGAAATTGTAAGAGTTGGCATTTTATGATGATTAAATATATTAATTAGTAAAGTGTAAACAATTAAAATAAATTGTTTATAAATTTAAGTAATGTTATTCTTTCAATATCATTATACCGAAATATTGGTATGAATTTTATTGTAGAATTTCTATATTTTGTGTCGGGGTTACTATTCATGAGTTACGAATATTACTCTTGAGATTAAAACTATATGTTGATCATATTTTTTTTTATCATCATATATAACATTTTTATAACCCTGATGTTGAAATTCTCTTTCACTGGAGTGTAAAGATGGGTAAATTATTGGTATGATCATGACTAGGGTTCTCTTTGGCCTGTAGTGCAAAGTTGAATTGTGACTGGTATGATCATGACCATTGAATTTATAATTGAATATCTTAAGCTTAAGTGCAAAGGTGAATTGATCAACATGGTTATAATTATTGTTTATATAAATTCTGAAATGATTATATATTTCTTTGAGATATGAATATATTTGGCCTGTAGTGCAAATATGAATTGTTGATGAATATCTTTGGCATGTAGTGCAAAGATGGCCTGTTGATGAATATCTTTGGCCTGTAGTGCAAAGATGAACTGTTGTTGAATATCTTTGGCCCGTAGTGCAAAGATGGTTTGTTAATGAATATCTTTGGCCCGTAGTGCAAAGATGGTTTGTTGATGAATATCTTTGGCCCGTAGTGCAAAGATAGATTTGTTAGTATGATTATAAACAAGAACTGTGATTTGGTATAACCATGATCTTTGATGTTTCAGGTAAAGACAGGTGATGAAAATATTCTTCGTCCTGGGTGCGAAGAAAAATTTATAGTCACAATTATGATTTTGAGTTATTCATATGATTGTGGAAAGGAACTGTTGAGTGATGTTACAGGGATAAAATATTGTTGGTGGATTTTTAACATGGAGAAGATAATAGACTTTATAGTCTATTTGACTCTTCTAATGGATTGCTCGTTCCGCTGCAACTATGGTTGAAATTTTTTATCATCTACCATATGTTCTAAATCTCTGATTTATTATTGATGAAGGCTATTGATAATTTATTTATCTTTAGTCATGATAATCTTTACTGGGCTAGTTGTGCTCACCCTTCTGTTCACAATTCCTTTCAGGTAATAAGAGTGTAGCTGGGTCGAGCGGGGGTAACAAGGGAATAGAACGGTGGTTATCATTTAGTAGTTATATTTGGTGAAGAAACCCAACGTTGGAAGGGTGTTTTGTCACTATCATACAAGATGTCTAATGACATACAACCTCGTGTCATCATAAGACAGGGATGTGCTCATCCACTTGCTGAGTATATATACGAGCACTACCTATATAATCTTGGTGTTTGTTTAAAGTATAATTCTCAATTAGAGACAGTAGAGATAATGATAAGTCAAGAGAAGACTCACCATTGGGAAGAATATGATAGTAATCTTCTCGTTTTTCTTTGGGGTCTATTGGGTCAACCAAGGATAATTCTGTGGTCATATGATATCTATCATAACCTAGACGCGTGGCCTCCCATGTACGAAGGTTTCCTTGAGCACTTCCCAAAGATTCTAATTTCTAAAACAGTTTTTGACTATACCTTTATGTAAGGTGTCATTGTGAGGTGATGTCCACGGTTGGAACATGAGTCACATTTGGTATATATTTGTATCCAAACTCACAGCATATGTGTTGTTGTATTTTGCACGACAATTGTTGTAATATAAAGTTACAGTTATTTTCTGTACCATGTATTTGGCGACTCAGAATAGGTTGGATGGAATGGACCTATTTTGGGGTCGTTACATTTGGTATCAGAGCTTAGGGATATGATCTCTGGCGGAGATCGGGGAATACAACTAGGAGGGGAGAGATGAGTAAATCCTTCGCTAGTGTGTCCTACCTAAGCTTATTTGTTGGTCAGTCATAATATTGAGATATTATGTGATATGTTAATTTGTTTAATTAACCCTTGTTTTATGGCAGTATTTGAGAATGGCAGCTGAGAATGCTAACAATGGAGTGAATGAGACTGTGGGGATACCTCTAATCACTAACCATGATAATGTGATGTCAGACGAAGAAGGAATTAGAGATATCTATGTGGTGAGTGAAGAATTGATAGTTGCACCCGAGATAGTCGCAGAGGTAACAGCTGAGACTGAGGAAGAAGAGGAAGAAGAAGTACCAGAGGAGAGTTTATTAGAGGTATTATATGATCAAAATGTAGAATTTCAAAATCGTATTCATGAGTTAGAAGAGCAGGCAGAAGAACGACAGGCGGCCGTGGAACAAAAGGATGCAACAATTCAAGCTTGTGTTACCCGATATGTGATGCTTGAACAGAAGCATTCTTTGGCAGAGTATAAGATGATAAAAATAGAATCTGAGCTGAGAAAAGAAAAAACTGAACGAGTGAGAATAAGTGATGCATGGGCAAAAGCCTCACGACACGTGGATATTGTGGAAAGAGATGTTCGATCTAAGAAGGCTAAAATAGATGATATGAATTTCTCTTTTTGGAAAGTAATTGGGAGAACCCAACATCGAGTTTTGAATTACCCTGTACATAGCGGTCAACCTGAATCCGATATGGATCAAAGATTGATGATTCAGATCATGAATGAGGAGTACGAAGAGGCAGTTCAGGGAGGAATATGTCCTATAGAAAGGTATATTTCAACGGTAATGATGACGCCAAATGTTGCTTCAGACAAGTCAAAGCCGAGTAGTTCGAGGGATGGCGGTTGTCATGACTTCCCAACAAATGAGGAACCCAAATGAAGTTATCATGGGAGAAGAGCAATGGAGAAATCATGATGATCTGAGAGATAGAATCTGAAATGGAAGCAAGGTATTCTCAACTCTTCGAAATACCAGGTACGTAAATTTCGGGGACGAAATTTCATAAGGAGGGGAGATTGTAAGACCCCGAATTTTATGAAATAAAAGTATGTAATTTTTCTTATAATTACTATTCAGTAAATAGTTAAATTGATAAAAGTTTAAAGTTATGGGTGAAATATGAATTTTTTTTTTAAAATAAGCAAGTGGTTATAAAATAATCATTGTTGTCGGGGAATATTCGTTTGGTCGTGGAATATTCTTTCTGTCGGAGAATATTCGTACGACGGCGCAGCTATTTGTGGGCCCCATAACGAATAACGGTCGGGTGAAGAAATACGACAAATTTGAGTTTTTACAAATAACGGCGTAGTTGTTACCGTTAACACTGTTGGAATACCCGGTGGTTAAAATACAGTAATACGCGTTATTGCACAGTAGCACACGGTATTGCATAGTATTTTTGAAATTATTGATTCTTACGTAAGAAGGCACTACTCAATAATTGTTACAGTAATTACTGTTCAATATTTTATTTTATTGATTCAATAATTGCTACGTTGAAATTTTATATTATTGTTGTTCAATAATTGTTGATGCACAGTATTTTCCTTTATCAGATCAATAATTCATATTATTTGAATAATATTATTAGATAACATTATTGGCAATGTCTAGAAAGTTCTGTCTAAGGAGAGGTTTGGTCATCTAATTGCGCGCCAGTAAGGAGAAATCCTTATTGGAAAGCCCCCTCTTTCCTGGGAACGGCCTAGTTGTCATAAATGTGATTCTGTAATATTATTTGTTAATAATTAATTATTGATTCATATGATAAGGAAATATTTATTTTATGTGGATATAAATGAGGGATATATTTTTGTGGTTAAAAAATGAAGGAGTTAATGTTGAGATTTTTATCCGTATTTTTGTCGGAATGGAGGTATTAAAAATTAGGGTTTTGAGATATTTTGCGGGGGTTATAATTTTTAATCCGACCGTTGGATCGTGGTAATTTTTGGATATGTTATACATATATAAGTTGAGTATATGCCCACAAATTTTGAACCGTTAAAAATGAACGTATGATTTATTATGAATTTTACGAGATGACTGGTTCAGAAATTGTTGAATTTTCGGAGTTTATCATTTTGGTGGAAAATTCTAGAATTGGTGGGCCCCACTTGTGGTTGGTGAAGAAATGTGCTGAATTATATTTCAAATGTGGTGGGTGGGAATAGTAGCAGGTAAAGCCATCAGGTTGCAGGTCAAACCTACCAAAATTTTCCTATAAATAGAGGGCTAAGTTAGAATTGAAAATCACACCAGAAACATAAGCTTTCTCTCTTTCTCTCTCTATATTATGAAGCATATTTTGTGAGTTTTTAGATACTTGGTGAGTTGCTATTCATCAGTGCAAGTTTTCTTCAGCATCATATCCGATATCCAGTCAGAAGTACTGCTCTTTTGAGGTAAGGGATAGTAAGGGATTTTAAGGGTTGTTATGTTTTTCAGTTTCGTAATTTTTCTGAACTTCAAAAATTCTGGAAAAATTTGAAATGATATTTTGATGAGTTTTATTGATTGTGTCCAAAAATGGTGATTTTTGGATGTATAGATTGAGAGTTATGAATTTTATGAGAAAAGACTATTTTAAAAGTAACAGCTTATAATTCCTTGTGGTTAACTCCAAAATTGATGAAATTTTTATTGGGAGTACATGTATATGATAGAAGTATACTCTGTAAATTTCAGAATTTTTAGACAAAAGTACAATTTTTGATAAATGTCTAAATATTCGGCTATTTTGGCCATATGAAAAATAGTAAATGACTTTTAAAAATTCTGAGAAAAATATATGTTCACTATGGGACTATATTATGCTAAATCTCAGAAAAGAAATATTTTTGGAACTGATTTGGTATTTTTCATGAAAATGGTCTAGTTATGAGTAAATGAATTAAATATGTTTTGTGAAGAAAGAAAATTGGAAAATAGGATTTTATGGCTTGAGAATCCTATATGAGGTATATGCAGATTTTTGATGAGGGTTTTGGTTATTGATGATGAAATTGTAAGAGTTGGCATTTTATGATGATTAAATGCATTAATTAGTAAAGTGTAAACAATTAAAATAAATTGTTTATAAATTTAAGTAATGTTATTCTTTCAATATCATTATACCGAAATATTGGTATGAATTTTATTGTAGAATTTCTATCTTTTGTGTCGGGGTTACTATTCATGAGTTACGAATATTACTCTTGAGATTAAAACTATATGTTGATCATATTTTTTTTTATCATCATATATAACATTTTTATAACCCTGATGTTGAAATTCTCTTTCACTGGAGTGTAAAGATGGGTAGATTATTGGTATGATCATGACTAGGGTTCTCTTTGGCCTGTAGTGCAAAGTTGAATTGTGACTGGTATGATCATGACCATTGAATTTATAATTGAATATCTTAAGCTTAAGTGCAAAGGTGAATTGATCAACATGGTTATAATTATTGTTTATATAAATTCTGAAATGATTATATATTTCTTTGAGATATGAATATATTTGGCCTGTAGTGCAAATATGAATTGTTGATGAATATCTTTGGCATGTAGTGCAAAGATGGCCTGTTGATGAATATCTTTGGCCTGTAGTGCAAAGATGAACTGTTGTTAAATATCTTTGGCCCGTAGTGCAAAGATGGTTTGTTAATGAATATCTTTGGCCCGTAGTGCAAAGATGGTTTGTTGATGAATATCTTTGGCCCGTAGTGCAAAGATAGATTTGTTAGTATGATTATAAACAAGAATTGTGATTTGGTATAACCATGATCTTTGATGTTTCAGGTAAAGACAGGTGATGAAAATATTCTTCGTCCTGGGTGCGAAGAAAAATTTATAGTCACAATTATGATTATGAGTTATTCATATGATTGTGGAAAGGAACTGTTGAGTGATGTTACAGGGATAAAATATTGTTGGTGGATTTTTAACATGGAGAAGATAATAGACTTTATGGTCTATTTGACTCTTCTAATGGATTGCTCGTTCCGCTGCAACTATGGTTGAAATTTTTATCATTTACCATATGTTCTAAATCTCTGATTTATTATTGATGAAGGCTATTGATAATTTATTTATCTTTAGTCATGATATTCTTTACTGAGCTAGTTGTGCTCACCCTTTTGTTCACAATTCCTTTCAGGTAATAAGAGTGTAGCTGGGTCGAGCGGGGGTAACAAGGGAATAGAACGGTGGTTATCATTTAGTAGTTATATTTGGTGAAGAAACCCAACGTTGGAAGGGTGTTTTGTCACTATCATACAAGATGTCTAATGACATACAACCTCGTGTCATCATAAGACAGGGATGTGCTCATCCACTTGCTGAGTATATATACGAGCACTACCTATATAATCTTGGTGTTTGTTTAAAGTATAATTCTCAATTAGAGACAGTAGAGATAATGATATGTCAAGAGAAGACTCACCATTGGGAAGAATATGATAGTAATCTTCTCGTTTTTCTTTGGGGTCTATTGGGTCAACCAAGGATAATTCTGTGGTCATATGATATCTATCATAACCTAGACGCGTGGCCTCCCATGTACGAAGGTTTCCTTGAGCACTTCCCAAAGATTCTAATTTCCAAAATAGTTTTTGACTATACCTTTATGTAAGGTGTCATTGTGAGGTGATATCCACGGTTGGAACATGAGTCACATTTGGTATATATTTGTATCCAAACTCACAGCATATGTGTTGTTGTATTTTGCACGACAATTGTTGTAATAAAGTTACAGTTGTTTTCTGTACCATGTATTTGGCGACTCAGAATAGGTTGGATGGAATGGACCTATTTTGGGGTCGTTACATACAAGGGTTTCCTTGAGCACTTTCCAAAGATTCTAATTTCTAAAACAGTTTTTGACTATACCTTTATGTAAGGTGTCATTGTGAGGTGCTGTCCACGGTTGGGATATGAGTCACATTTGATATATATTTGTATCCAAACTCACAGCATATGTGTTGTTGTATTTTGCACGACAATTGTTATAATAAAGTTGTAGTTATTTTCTGTACCATGTATTTGGTGACTCAGAATAGGTTGGATGGAATGGACCTATGATGGGGTTGTCACAGTTGGTATCAAAGCTTAGGGATATGGTCTCTGGCAGAGATCGGGGAATATAACTAGGAGGGGAGAGATGAGTAAATCCTTCGCTAGTGTGTCCTACCTAAGCTTATTTGTTGGTCAGTCATAATATCGGGATATTATGTAATATGTTAATTTGTTTAATTAACCATTGTTTTATGGCAGTATTTGAGAATGGCTGCTGAGAATGTTAACAATGGAGTGAATGAGACCGTGGGGATACCTCTAATCATCAACCAGGAAAATGTGATGTCAGGCAAAGAAGGAATTAGAGAAATCTATGTGGTGAGTGAAGAATTGATAGTTGCACCCGAGCTAGTTGTAGAGGTAGCAGCTGAGAGTGAGGAAGAAGAAGCACCTGAGGAGAATTTATTAGAGGTATTATATGATCAAAATGTAGAATTACAAAATCGTATTCATGTGTGAAACCCCAGATTTTATGAATAAATATTTAATTTTTCTCGAAATAATTTTTTTTATATTATTGTGTGGATTTGATATAATAGTTATGGGTAGTATTTATAAATTTTGCAAAGTATGCAAGTTGTCATATTATATTCGATTGGTCGGAGAATATTCTTTTTGTCGGGGAATATCCGTACGACGGTACAATTATTGGTGGACCCCACAACGGAATTATTGTCGGATTGAGAAAACGACAAAAATACTTTATGAAAATAACGGCGGAAGTTTTACCGTTGATACTGTTGAACTACTCGGTAGTAAAAGTACAGTAATACGTGTGGTTGCATAGTAGCACACGGTATTAATTATTAATGCTTATGTGAGAAGTCACTCAGTTTGATTCTATTATTGTCAGTTAATAATATGAATTATTTAGCGATAATGACGTTTTGTTTTATTCGTATTATTTACGTAATAAAACAGAAACATCTTTTTATATAAAACAGAATACTTTATTAAAGTTATTCTATAAATAGAATATATTATATTTTATTTAAAAGATTTTTCTTTAAATATGGACCGTCAGATTAAAGTAATCAATCTGGACCGTTCATGGATTAGTTACTATGCATTCCATTTTCCTATAAATAGAAGCTCATTCCTTCATTATTTTCTTACGAATTCACTGAACTCTAGAGAGAGAAACTATAGAGAGAGACTATATAGAGATAGAAGAAAAGTTTTCTGCTACTTCACTACTCTTATATCCAGTTCTTTTACGATAAGGGGTGTTATTCTTTCTTATTCATGAAGAGAACTGTTGTTATTCCATTTCTTATTATTCTGTTGGAATAACCTGTATACGCGGTCTACCCTATACTTAGTGACATTCTTCTATTATTCTGTTGGAACATCCTGTCTGTGTGTTTTACACCGGACCTGGTTCCGTTTTTATTATTATTCTGTTGGAACATCCTGTCTGTGTGTTTTACACCGGACCTGGTTCCGTTTTTACTATTATTCTGTTGGAACATCCTGTCTGTGTGTTTTACACCGGACCTGGTTCCGTTTTTATTATTATTCTGTTGGAACATCCTGTCTGTGTATTTTACACCGGACCTGGTTCCGTTTTTATTATTATTCTGTTGGAACATCCTGTCTGTGTGTTTTACACCGGACCTGGTTCCGTTTTTATTATTATTCTGTCGGAATATCCTGTCTGTGCGTTTACGCCGGACCTGGTTCCATTATTTATTATTCTGTTGGAATAACCTGTCTGTGCGGTCTATCGCATGCATGGTGATTTCTTTTGTTATTCCATTCTTTATTATACTCAGTTGGTTAAGTTTTGACTTTTATACTCCATGAAATTTGTGGAATATCCTTGACATTTGCGCTTCATCTAGTATCTATTCATGAAAATATTCTCCTGATCATTCTTGAATTTTACTCCACAAAGCAGTATCATGTTGACAATTTGGACGTTGTTAATTCTTGGATAAATTAATTCTTGAACTTATTTTTATTGAATTCTTATATCATTGTCATCATCCTCATGTTTATATTCTGTTGAAAGTCATCTGTGGCTTGTAGTGCATAGATGGACTTGGTATGATTATGACCAGGGATTATTCGGTATAATCATGACCGTAATGTTACAAATGATATGATAAAAGTCGTCATTGGCCCGTAGTGCATTGATGGACAGTTGTTGGCATGATCATGACCATTGATGAATACACAAATATCCTTGGCCCGTAGTGCATGGAATTTGTGGTCGTGACCCTAACGAATATCCTTGGCCGTAGTGCAGGGATGATGTGAATTATTTATTAAGCTGAGTCTCAGCGATAACAGTGTTGAAAAACCTTTTAAATCATAAAAGATAGTAGAGTTTATTTTCTACTTGACTCTTTTAATGGATTGCTTGTTCCGCTGCAGTTAAACTTGATGTCTATTATATTTTATCAGTTTAACATTGTTGAAGGCTAATGATAATTTATTCTGCATTATCTTAGTCATAATATTTCTTACTGGGCTAGTTGAGCTCACCCTTTCTTTCACTGTTCTCTTCAGGAAATGAGAACATAGTTGGGGCAAGTCGGGGAACGGAGTGATGGTTCGAATGATAGTATTAGTTAGTAGTCCTCACTATTCTATTTAATAGTGTGTTAATAAATGTAATGAGGACTCTTTTTGAGTATGAATACTCTCTAGAAGATAATATCTGTATTCAAACTCACAGTTTATGTTTTGTCGTATTGTACACGACAGTTGTATTAGTAAGTTGTATTTGTATTCTGTACTATGTATCTGACGACCCAAGATGAGTGATGTATACCTAATTTTGGGGGCGTCACAGTTGGTATCAAAGCTTAGGGATATGATCCCTGGCTAGGATGTGAGAATAGAACTAGGAGGGGGGAGACGGGAAATTTCTTCGCTAGTATGACCTACCTAAGTTTATTTGGTATTTAATTGGTCGGTCAAAGTATATGGATAATATGTTATATGTTAATTAACCCTTGTTTTGTTGCAGTATTTGCAAATGGCATCCGAAAATATTGAGATAAACAATGAAGCACATGAAACCATTGAATCACCAACGATCAATGCTCAGGGTAATGTGCAACCAGAGGACAATAATCCTCATGAAAATAATAACACCGATGAAATGGTGAATGATGGGATGGTCAGAGACTTTATGCAATTCATGCAACAACAAAATAACTCTCGGACGGTCACCGCTAAGCAGTTCAAGGAGCAATTCATGCAACAACGGGCGAGAGCGGCTCCTATCCAAAATGAAGGAGGAAACAATGACAACCCACGGTTGGTCACCGCTAAGCAATTCAAGGAGCTAGGACCACCGGAGTTTTTGGGAAAGCCAGAACCACTTAAGGCGGAGACGTGGTTAAAGCAGATCACCAAGATATTTGATGTCTTGGGATGCTCCGAGGAGCAAAAGGTTCCCTTTGCCACTTTTATGTTGCGTGAAGAGGCAGATTACTGGTGGAAATCTGTAAAACGTACCCAGCCTGACGCACTCAAGATGTCTTGGGAGAAGTTCCAAGAACTGTTCAATGACAAGTACTTTCCCGAAAGTATTCGTCACATGAAGGAGGTGGAATTTATCAAGTTGGAGCAAAACAACATGACCGTGTCGCAGTACGAAGCCAAGTATACCAAATTGTCCCGGTTTGCGTCCCACTTGGTGGATAATTAAGAGAGAATGACGCGGATGTTTTTAAGAGGTTTGAAACCGGAGATACGTCAATATCTTATTTCTCATAAACTGTATTTGTATTCAGATGTTGTGAATAGGGCTCAGTTAGTGGAGCGCGATAACGAGTCAACGCAACCAAAAGAGAGCAGTCGACAAAATGATAATACCAGTGAGAGCAGTCATCGAAGCGGTGACAACAAGCGTGGAGGGAATCAACAGGCCAAAAATGGTAACCACTTCGGTGGTAATCATGGCCAAAACAATAAGAATGGACATTTTAAGAAGCGAAAATTCAACAATGATGGAAAGACGTCAGCACCAGCAACCGTTGTTAAGGATGGAGAACGACCACCTATCATATGTTTCAAATGTGGAGGAGAGGGACATATTAGTCCAAACTGCGCGATGCCGTCCAAGGCATGTTATAATTGTGGAAGAGAAGGTCACCTAGGCCGATTTTATCGTTCACCGAAGACAAGTTCAGCTAGGATGGAGGCACCAAAACCGTCCCAGAAAAGCCAAAGCCAGTAGTTTAAGAGAGAGTATTTTTTTTTTCGTGACGAGGAACCTGAATAAAATTATCACAGGTATGTTAGTCATAAACTCTTGCGAAGTCTATACCGTGTTAGATACCGGTTCTACTCACTCTTTTATTTTACCTAGTTGTGTTAAATGTTTGAAGTTAACTCCGGAGAACTTAGACTTTGATATGTCTGTTTAAACTCAGTTGGGAGAAACCTTCGTTACCTCTACTATTTATAAATCTTGTTCAAATCAACACTTTCACGTTACCTGTCGATCTTATCTCTTTGAAAATACTTGCCTTTGATGTGATTTTTTTGAAACGATTGGTTCACTACTCATCATGCTTCTCGTAAGGTTGTTAGCTTTCATACTCCTAACCAACCTGTTATGCAAATTCAAAGTAACCAAACCACTAAAGTCAATCATTGTCATATCAAGCCATAAGTAAAAATCCCCGTTCCTTTCGCTGTTGACTTCCTGGTGTGGAATACACCGAAGCTAGACTTTCCGTAGGAGACGTTGTAAATGATGATGGCAAGTTGATAGGTATCAATGTGACGTGTTATCCAAGTCTTGGATGAGGGTCACAGTTTTGAACGATATTTCTATTGTTAATAAATTTTTTGACGTATTCTTGAAGACTTCTTAGCCTACCCCAGAGCGTAAAATTTAATTTTGTATTGACCCCAGTACAAAACCCATTTCTTAAACCCTCAAATATTTCTTCAACTAAAACGAACGTATTATGCGCCAAAGACGTTGGCTCGAGCTGTTGAAGATTACGATCGTACCATTCAATAACATCGTGGAAAAGTGAACGTGGTAGCTGACGAATTTTGTAGAAGATCGTATACGGTTACAAGTGTGAATATTCAAACCCACGTAAAGATAACGAATATACGATTAAAATCGACTTTAATCGATAAAGTTAAAGCCGCTCAAGCTACATACTAAGAGCTGATAAATGTGAAGAAGAAGGTTCAAGAGGGCGTTATTCTAGAAGCAAGAATCGACGAAGAGAGGAAATCTCAACTCTCGATTTAATTAGCCCATTTGAAATCCTCGATGAAGTAGGAACTGTGGCCTATAGACTCGTTTTACCGCCAAGTATGTTGCGTGTTCAGAACATTTTTTTTTCGTATCGATGTTACGTAAATATGTGGACGACCCGAACCGCATTATTAATTTAGAACCGGACGAAATATTGAAAGATTTAACGTATGAGGAGATACGTGTTAACATCTTAGATAAGAAGGATCATATTCGATGCTTAAAGGTTATACCTCAAGAGTTAGAATTTGAAGTGAAGTCAAGGTATCCTCACATGTTCGGCATACCAAGTACGTACGTAAATTTCGATGTTCGGCATACCAAGTACGTACGTAAATTTCGAGGGCGAAATTTCATAAGGAGGGGAGATTGTGAAACCCCAGATTTTATGAATAAATATTTAATTTTTCTCGAAATAATTTTTTTTATCTTATTGTGTGGATTTGATATAATAGTTATGGGTAGTATTTATAAATTTTGCAAAGTATGCAAGTTGTCATATTATATTCGATTGGTCGGAGAATATTCTTTTTGTCGGGGAATATCCGTACGACGGTACAATTATTGGTGGACCCCACAACGGAATTATTGTCGGATTAAGAAAACGACAAAAATACTTTATGAAAATAACGACGGAAGTTTTACCGTTGATACTGTTGAACTACTCGGTAGTAAAAGTATAGTAATACGTGTGGTTGCATAGTAGCACACGGTATTAATTATTAATGCTTATGTGAGAAGTCACTCAGTTTGATTCCATTATTGTCAGTTAATAATATGAATTATTTAGCGATAATGACGTTTTTTTTTATTCGTATTATTAACGTAATAAAACAGAAACATCTTTTTATATAAAACAGAATACTTTATTAAAGTTATTCTATAAATAGAATATATTATATTTTATTTAAAAGATTTTTCTTTAAATATGGACCGTCAGATTAAAGTAATCAATCTGGATCGTTCATGGATTAGTTACTATGCATTCCATTTTTCTATAAATAGAAGCTCATTCCTTCATTATTTTCTTACGAATTCACTGAACTCTAGAGAGAGAAACTATAGAGAGAGACTATATAGAGATAGAAGAAAAGTTTTCTGCTACTTCACTACTCTTATATCCAGTTCTTTTACGGTAAGGGGTGTTATTCTTTCTTATTCATGAAGAGAACTGTTGTTATTCCATTTCTTATTATTCTGTTGGAATAACCTGTATACGCGGTTTACCCTATACTTGGTGACATTCTTCTATTATTCTGTTGGAACATCCTGTCTGTGTGTTTTACACCGGACCTGGTTCCGTTTTTATTATTATTCTGTTGGAACATCCTGTCTGTGTGTTTTACACCGGACCTGGTTCCGTTTTTACTATTATTCTGTTGGAACATCCTGTCTGTGTGTTTTACACCGGACCTGGTTCCGTTTTTATTATTATTCTGTTGGAACATCCTATCTGTGTGTTTTACACCGGACCTGGTTCCGTTTTTATTATTATTCAGTCGGAATATCCTGTCTGTGCGTTTACGCCGGACCTGGTTCCATTATTTATTATTCTGTTGGAATAAACTGTCTGTGCGGTCTATCGCATGCATGGTGATTTCTTTTGTTATTCCATTCTTTATTATACTCAGTTGGTTAAGTTTTGACTTCTATACTCCATGAAATTTGTGGAATATCCTTGACATTTGCGCTTCATCTAGTATCTATTCATGAAAATATTCTCCTGATCATTCTTGAATTTTACTCCATAAAGCAGTATCATGTTGACAATTTGGACATTGTTGATTCTTGGATAAATTAATTCTTGAACTTGTTTTATTGAATTCTTATATCATTGTCATCATCCTCATGTTTATATTCTGTTGAAAGGCATCTGTGGCTTGTAGTGCATAGATGGACTTGGTATGATTATGACCAGGGATTATTCGGTATAATCATGACCGTAATGTTACAAATGATGTGATAAAAGTCCTCATTGGCCCGTAGTGCATTGATGGACAGTTGTTGGCATGATCATGACCATTGATGAATACACAAATATCCTTGGCCCGTAGTGCATGAAATTTGTGGTCGTGACCCTAACGAATATCCTTGGCCGTAGTGCAGGGATGATATGAATTATTTATTAAGCTGAGTCTCAGCGATAGCAGTGTTGAAAAACCTTTTAAATCATAAAAGATAGTAGAGTTTATTTTCTACTTGACTCTTTTAATGGATTGCTTGTTCCGCTGCAGTTAAACTTGATGTCTATTATATTTTATCAGTTTAACATTGTTGAAGGCTAATGATAATTTATTCTGCATTATCTTAGTCATAATATTTCTTACTGGGCTAGTTGAGCTCACCCTTTCTTTCACTGTTCTCTTCAGGAAATGAGAACGTAGCTGGGGCAAGTCGGGAAACGGAGTGATGGTTCGAATGATAGTATTAGTTAGTAGTCCTCACTATTCTATTTAATAATGTGTTAATAAATGTAATGAGGACTCCTTTTGAGTATGAATACTCTCTAGAAGATAATATCTGTATTCAAACTCACAGTTTATGTTTTGTCGTATTGTACACGACAGTTGTATTAGTAAGTTGTATTTGTATTCTGTACTATGTATCTGACGACCCAAGATGGGTGATGTATACCTAATTTTGGGGGCGTCACATCATGAGTTAGAAGAGCAGGCTGAAGAACGACGGGCGGTCGTGGAGCAAAAGGATGCAACAATTCAAGCTTGTGTTACCCGATATGTGATGCTTGAACAGAAGCATTCTTTGACAGAGTATAAGATGATAAAGATGGAATCTGAGCTGAAAGAAGAAAAAATTGAACGAGTGAGAATAAGTGATGCATGAGCAAAAGCCGCACGACACGTGAATATTGTGGAAAGAGATGTCCGATCTAAGAAGGCTAAAATAGATGATATGAATTTCTCTTTTTGAAAAGCAATTGGGAGAACCCAACATCGAGTTTTGAATTACCCTGTACAGAGCGGTCAACCTGAATTCGATATGGATCGAAGATTGATGATTCAGATCATGAATCAGGAGTACGACGAGGCAGTTGAGGGAGGAATATGCCCTATAGAAAAGTATATTCCAACGGTAGTGATGACGCCAAATGCTGCCCCAGACAAGTCAAAGCTGGGTAGTTCAAGGGAGAGCGGTTGTCATGACTTCCCAACAAGTGAGGAACCCAAATAAAGTTATCACAGGAGATGAGCAATGGAGAAATCATGATGACCAGGGAGATAGAATCTGAAATGAAAGCAAGGTATTCTCAACTTTTCGAAATACCGGGTACGTAAATTTCGGGGACGAAATTTCATAAGGAGGGGAGATTGTAAGACTCCGAATTTTATGAAATAAAAGTATTCAATTTTTCTTATAATTACTATTCAGTAAATGGTTAAATTGATAAATATTAAAGTTAAGGGTGATATATACACAAGTGGTTATAAAATATTCATTGTTATCGGGGAATATTCGTTTGGTCGTAGAATATTCTTTTTATCGGAAATATCCGTACGACGGCGCAGTCATTTGTGGGCCCCTTAACAGAATAACTGTCGAATGAAGAAAACGATAAATTTGAGTTTTTATAAATAACGGCGTAGTTGTTACCGTTAATACTGTTGGAATACCCGGTGGTTAAAATACAGTAATACGCGTTATTACACAGTAGCACATGATATTGCACAGTATTTTTGAAATTATTGATTCTTACGTAAGAAGGCACTACCGAATAATTGTCACAGTAATTACTGTTCAATATTTTATTTTATTGATTCAATAATTACTGCGTTGATATTTTATATTATTGTTGTTTCAATAATTGTCACTACACAGTATTTCCCATTATCAGATCAATAATTTATATTATTTGAATTATATTACTACCTCCATCCCATAATAACTGTCGTTTTAGAAGGAAATTTTTTTTCCCAATTTATTTGTCGTTTACAACTTTCTAAGAGAATAAATTATTTATTTTCCTATATCACCCCTACCTTCTCTCATTGTCCCAAGAAATTTTTCTCTTGTATTAATAGTTTTCAACTTCCTATAAAGGGGTAGTGATGAAATTTTACATCAATTTTAATTAATAAATGATAGCACTAAATGACTTTCTTAATCCATGTGCATCAAGCTAAAGCGACAGTTATTATGGGATGGAGGGAGTATTAGATAATATTATTGTCAATGTCTAGAATGTTCTGTCTAAGGAGAGGTTTGGTCATCTAATTGCGCGCCAGTAAGGAGAAATTCTTATTGGAAAGCCCTCTCTTTCTTAGGAACGGCCTGGTTGTCATAAATGTGATTCTGTAATATTATTTGTGAATAATTAATTATTGATTCATATGATAAGGAAATATTTATTTTATGTGGATATAAATGAGGGATATATTTTTGTGATTAAAAATGAAGGAGTTAATGTTGAGATTTTTATCAGTATTTTTGTCGGAATGGAGGTATTAAAAATCAGGATTTTTGAGATATATTGCGGGGGTTATAATTTTTAATTCGACCGTTGGATCGTGGTAATTTTTGGATATGTTATACATATATAAGTTGAGTATATGTCCACAAATTTTGAACCGTTAAAAATGAACGTATGATTTAATATGAATTTTACGAGATGACTAGTTCAGAAATTATTGAAGTTTCGGAATTTATCATTTTGGTGGAAAATTCTAGAATTGGTGGGCCCCACTCTTGGTTGGTGAAGAAATGTGCTGAGATTTTTATTCAAATGTGGTGGGTGGAAATAGTAGGAGGTAAAGCCATCAGGTTGTAGGTTAAGTCTGCTTCGGCGTGCTAACATTTTCCTATAAATAGAGGGCTAAGTTAGAATTGAAAATCACACTAGAAACTGAAGTTTTCTCTCTATTTCTCTCTCTATATTATCGAGTGTATTCTTATGAGTATTTTGATATCTTGAGTGTTGCTTTACGGTGCAAGTTCGTTCAGTGTTATTCCAGTCAGAAGTGTTGCTCTTTTGAGGTAAGGGATTTTAAGGGTTATTATGTTTTTCAGTTCGTACTTCTTCTGACCTTCAAAAAATTCTGAAAAAATTTGAAATGATATTTTAATGAGTTTTATTGATTGTGTCCAAAAGTGGTGATTTTTGGATGTATAGATTAAGAGTTATGAATTTTATGAGAAAAGACTATTTTAAAAGTAACCGCTTATAACTCCTTGTGGTTAACTCCAAAATTGATGAAATTTTTATTGGGAGTACATCTATATCATATCAGTGTACCTAGTGAATTTCGGAATTTTTGGATAAAAGTATAATTTATGATAAATGTCTCAATATTCGTCAGTTTTGGCCATATGAAAAATAGTAAATGAATTTTAAAAATTCTGAGAAAAATATATGTTCAATATGAGACTATATTCTGCTAAATCCCAGAAAATAAATATTTTTAGAACTGATTTGGTATTTTTCATAAAAATAGACTAGTTATGAGTAAATGAATTAAATATGTTATGTGAAGTAAGAAAATTGGAAAATAGGATTTTATGGCTTGAGAATCCTATATGAGGTATATGCAGATTTTTGATGATGGTTTTGGTTATTGGTAATGAAATCTTATGAGTTTGACATTTTAGGATGATTAAATGCATTATTTAGTAAAGTGTAAACAATTAAAATAAATTGTTTATAAATTTAAGAAATGTTATTCTTTCAATATCATTATACCGAAATATTGGTATGAATTTTATTGTGAAATTTCTACCTTTTTGTGTCGGATTTACTATTCATGAGTTACTATTCACGAGTTACTATTCATGGGTTACTAATCATGACAAAATTAGTTTCTTTTTCTGACCAAATTATAGTTGAGTTATGAATATTACTCTTGAGATTAAATCTATATGTTGATTATATTGATTTTATTATCATATATAATATTTTTATAACCCTAATGATGATATTTCTCTTAGACTTGAGCGTAAAAATGGGTAGATTTTTGGTATAATTATGACTATGGGTTCTCTTTGGCCAGTAGTGCAAAGTTGAATGGTTGACTGGTATGATCATGACCATTGAATTTATAATTGAATATCTTTAGCTTAAGTGCAAAGGTGAATTGATCAACATGGTTATAATTATTGTTTATATAAATTTTGAAATGATTATATATTTCTTTGAGATATTAATATATTTGGCCTGTAGTGCAAATATGAACTATTGATGAATATATTTGACCTGTAGTGCAAAGATGAATTGTTGATGAATATCTTTGGCCCGTAGTGCAAAGATGACCTGTTGTTGAATATCTTTGGCTTGTAGTGCAAAGATGGTCTGTTGATGAATATCTTTGGCCGTAGTGCAAAGATGAAATTGTTAGTATGATTATAAATAGGAACTGTGATTTGGTATAACCATGATCTTTGATGTTTCAGGTAAAGACATGTGAGGAAAACTATCTTCGTCCTGGATGCGAAGAAGAATTTAGAATTACAATTATGATTATGAGTTATTCATATAATTGTGAAAAGGAACTGTTGATTAATGTTACAGGGATAAAATATCATTGGTGGACTTTTAATGTGGAGAAGATAATAGACTTTATGGTCTATTTGACTCTTCTAATGGATTGCTCGTTCCGCTGCAACTATGGTTGAAATTTTTATCATCTACCATATGTTCTAAATCTCTGATTTAATTCTGTTGAAGGCTATTGATAACGTATTTATCTTTAGTCATGATATTCTTTACTGGGCTAGTTGTGCTCACTCTTCTGTTTCACAATTCCTTTCAGGTAATAAGAGTGTAGCTGGGTCGAGCGGGGGTAACAGGGGAATAGAACGGTGGTCATTATTTAGTAGTTATATTTGGTGAATCATCTAGGGTGAAGCGAACCCAACGTTGGAAGGGTGTTTTGCCACTATCATACAAGATGTCTAATGACATACAACCTCGTGTCATCATAAGACAGGATTGTGCTCATCCACTTGCTGAGTATATTTACGAGCACTACCTATATAATCTTGATGTTTGTTTGAAGTATAATTCTCATTTAGAGACAGTGGAGATAATGATAAGTCAAGAGAAGACTCACCATTGGGAAGAATATGATAGTAATCTTCTCGTTTTTTTTGGGGTATATTGGGTCAACCAAGGATAATTTTGTGGCCATATGATATCTATCATAACCTAGAAGCATGGCCTCCCATGTACAAGGGTTTCCTTGAGCACTTCCCAAATATTCTAATTTCTAAAACAGTTTTTGACTATACCTTTATGTAAGGTGTCATTGTGAGGTGTTGTCCACGGTTGGGATATGAGTCACATTTGGTATATATTTGTATTCAAACTCACATCATATGTGTTGTTGTATTTTGCACGACAATTGTTGTAATAAAGTTGTAGTTGTTTTCTGTACCATGTATTTGGTGACTCAGAATAGGTTGTATAGAATGGACCTATGATGGGGTTGTCACATAATGCTTTTCAATCATTTCCTTAATTCTTGTACACATGTCTAAAACGACCTATATTAAGAAACGGAGGGAGTATCTGTGATTTGGTTCAAAAAAATATTGTTATTTTTTGTTGACTTATATTATTAATTTATAATTTTCATGTTAAGGCACATTTAAATGTATTTCAATTCTGAAGAGTATTATTTATCAGTAATATAAAAATATGCCTACCTGGATCCTATATATCAATTCTTAAATATGAAAATAACAACTAGAAAATATGTCCTTTTTACATATTGATGAATAAAAACAATTTCAAAAATTAGATTCTAGTCAATAGTTTTATGCTAAATCTTAAAAGTTACTTCCCTTCCTAAAAGATTGTCGTTAAAGGTTTTTGCACATGGATTAAGAAGTATCATTTATCAAGTAAAATTTATTTAAAATTTCATTAATACCCCTTTATGGGAAGTTGAAAACTATTAATACAAGGAAGATAATTTATTGGAAAAATGAGAGAAAGTAAGGATAATATAAGAAAGTAAATAATTTATTATCTTCGAAAATTGTAAACGACAAATTTTTTAGAATAATTTTTTTTTCTAAAACGACAATATTTTAGGAATAGAGGGAGTAAAAGTTAAGCACTCATAATTTTGTTATAATGTATATAATTTTAAAAATATAATGTACAATCCTCCTCACATCTGCATTATATATATAAATAAATTGATAATTATATGAGTAATTATATATATAGTCATGTCATGTTTATAAATAATTTAAAAGTTAAAATTTGATACACTGACGATATTAAAATCAACGCGAATGTAAAATTGATGCGGAATTTGACCCGCAAAATTTGGCAAAATTTGAATGGCCATCCATAGGTATAAATTTACTTTATTACTATTTCCGTTTCATAATATACGACGCTTTAGATAATTTATTTATTTTTAAAATATTTATTATTTTATAGTATAATATAGGAAAATTAGTTATTACAATCTTTTTAAAATTATCTTTTATAGAAAAATATTACAGATGAGATGAAAGAGATAATATGAGATAAGTATGATAATTATGAGAATTTAAGGGTATAATCGATAATTGATATTATATTTAATAATATACAATTTTTTTTTTAATTCTTGTGCATAAAACAATAAGTCTTAAGGGACATTATATTACCGACCGGTCTAGTGATTTTATAAAAATCACTGAATTTTAAGGATATTGTGATTTTATATGTATCCAAATTATACTTAAATAACTGAATTTTATAAAAATTTCAGTTGAAATAAATAATATATATTTTTTTAGAGTGAAAACAAAAATAAAAATTAGACCAGTAACTAGATCGATCCGTGATATAATGTCCCCTAAAAGAATTGAACACTAAAATGTCATATATTATGACACGGAGAGAGTACTTGGTATCCCACATTTTAAGTAATTGGGGGGAGGTGCTATACCGGATTAACGACCGGTACAGTGTTAATTTTTAATTTTATTTTTTTTAAAATTACAATTATCAAAATAATATATAAAAAATAATAGAGCAAATTTGAACAAAAAATTATAAAAAAAAAATATTTTTTATTAAATAAATACTGTAAACTGTTTACTGTATTTTTTTAATAAAAAAATATTTTTTTTTATAATTTTTTATTTAAATTTGATCTATTATTTTTTATTTATTATTCTAATAATTATAATTAAAAAAATTTAAAAAAAACATAAAACATGATACCGGTCGTTAATCCGGTATAACATGTACCGGACGTCCCCTCAACCCCATTTTAAGACGGTCAACTGCCATAAGAGATACGGCGGGAAGGGTACGAGTACGACAAAGAATGAAATTCAACGCTCATGTAAATTACGTTAATGCCCATATTGCTCGCTCGCGTGAAGGACACTATTTATCCTTACTTTTCTTGTTTTTGACTTTTGAACTTCTAGGCTCATGAGTCATGTCACGCCGGGCCCATCCAAGTGGCATAAAATAAGTTTCCAATGCCCTATTTATTTATAATTAAAATGAACGTCACACTATCATAAAGCTCGTAATAAATTGATCAATTATACTAAAACAAGAAGTATATACCAAATTGAGAGAAATTGTTAGTATAAAGTTAATTTTGATCAATTCATTAATATAATGTCGACATACAGATTAAGAGGTGATTTCTCTCTCTACATGTCAGTACTGTATTGGTCAATTGACTAATTTATCATAAATTAACTTCATAATAATCAGATCCCAAATTGAATAATCAAGATCATAAAGAGATGTTGCAAAACCTAAAAATTATAGTAATTATATATGGACAAAATTTGACTTTCAAAGTTAGATTAATGTTACTTTTTAGTAAACAGTGGTGTACTTACTAATATTAATATTTATATTTGAAGAATAAGACTGTTATACCAACTTTTAATATAAACCATGAAGTAACATCTTGATAAATGCATACATGCATGAAGATGGTAAGAGTCATTCAATAAATTATTTAAGGATTGCCTCTAATTCAATAATAATATGCCAGGTAGAGAATCTAGGGGTAAATTAAGGAATTTGAAATGAATTATCATATTGTTTAATTACTATTCTACAAACGGTTGAGACGGAGATTAATAAATTATTTTAATATAGTCTTTAGCCTCACACAATATATGGAGGTAGAATATGCCACATCACCAGTTTGTAAAAATTTTATAAAATAATTTGTGTCTATAACATTATTCTTATGATTGAATTTTAAATCATTTGATCTTCTCGTAAATTATCTACGTGGTAGGTTATTATTGGATGGTGTACAGGCCATTCTTATATAATTTATTCTCTATTTAAAATACACTAAAATATTTTTTTTTCAAACAAGTGTGAATCTAATTTAGAGTCCTGGTCAAGCCCTTGACTTTTTTATTCAAGAAATTCTATAACTGTAGCAGCAGCCACGAACACCTGCCCATCTGTCTGAGACTCTGCAGGTATAAGAACATTCTTAAATGAACAACAATCCCCATTGAAGAAGAAAAGCTAAAGCATTCAAAATATAACACCTCTCAAATCCCAATTCAATTAGAAGAAGAGTTGTGTTTTATATATATATATATATATATTGAAATACAATATTGCGCACGATATAAATTATTAGTGTAAATAGATAAGAATTTTTTTATTTTTTGACGTAACATCTATCATTTCCCTTAGGGAAAAAAAAATACTAATTAAAAGGAAATGTGATATTTTTAGCGTAAATATTATTTTTTTTGTTACAAATTTATATCAAACTGTTATACTATGCAATTATGCGCATAGAGCATTACATATTTGTTCTAAAAAAATATTTCTAATGAAAATATCATAACCCAAATATATAGAGTGAAAAATAATTAGGGGTGAAAATAATCTTGAGTCAAATCGAATTGAATGACCTTACTCAAATTTTACTTGAAACTTAGTAATGGTGCTCGGATTCACTACAAGAAAAATGACTTTCTAATTGTTAATGCCTGATTTTGTACGCCTGACAAAATCACCAAAACAACAACCCGAAATAGCGTCAACGGTTGATTGTATTGTTGTGAAACCAAACTCACGAAATACATTCACATAAACATAAATAAAAAGATATAAAATATGAATACAAGAATTTACGTGGAAACCCAATTGGAAAAAAATCACGGAGAGAGAGAAATTCACTATAATAATATTGGGAGTACAAGTTGTGTATTTGTGTTGTATCCCTTGTGCCCTAAGATACTCTGTTTTGCCTTCAACCCTAGCTTGTAGCCGTATATATAGAAGTCACCTCCACCCGCATCCAATTAGGAGAAAGACTCTTTATCCCTCCAAATAAGGAAACACAATCCTATTTTAATAAGGACTCTCCCACTGTCATAATAAATACATATGGGTCATCACCAGATTCGGATCATTAAATAGATTGAGCTGCACCATGGTTAGACCCAAATAATTACATCCCAACACTAACGGAATATATTCCCTCGGAATTAATATATTTTCGACGGAATATTCCGTTATAAATGATTCCGTCAAAAAAATATAATTTTGATGCAATTCCTCGGAGATACTAATTGCCTTTGGCGCTAAGATCTCCTACCAGCGCATTTCCAAATTCTAGACGAAAGCTACAATATTTTTGACCGAATTTCTATCAAAATTATATTATTTACGAGAAAATTAATTTCAAAAGAATTCCGTCGAAAATAGTCTATTTCATAACCTAAAATTGTTATCGGTTCCCCCTACGTCACTAATAAATCTCTCACTCTCTCTGAGGCTGCGATGCTCTCCCCCTTCGTTCCCTTCCTCCCGATCTCCTCTTCCATTTCGATCCTCCTCTTCCATTTTGGTCCTCCTCTTCCGTTCCCAATCTCCCCCACACCTTTGTCTAGATTTGAAAAACAAATTAAGAGCGGGACACCCCCCATTTATTCAAGCACCGACAATTGTTGGATTTTTTGCTATAAAAATCCTATTTATCTATTTATTTAATATTTATTTATTTATGTTGGACATTGATTTATTAATAAAAGCACATCATTTATTATTCATTAAATGATCATTTAGTTTGTTTATATATATATATATATATATATATATATATATATATATATATATATATATATATATATATATATTATATGTTATGATTTATGTGTATAAATAAATGTTATACACAGAAGATATAAATCATATATAATATATAAATAAAGAAATAATGGTTTATAACATAGGATAATTTGGAGATATTATCATGTAGGTTATAGTACTTTAACAGAGATGATTTATCTTGATCATGGAAGTTGGACTTCTAATTAAAATACTAATGCATTAACAGTTTACATTAAACAGATCATGTGATAATATTTTATTTATAAAATATTTTCAAATAAATACTAATTAGCAAAATTTCTTAATTTTGAAATTATAGTAGACTTAAAATTGTTATATATATTAATTTGATGTTCCAATGAGTGAGATTATATGGTGTTAATTGATACTTCAAAATGTCGATTAATATATTTAATTAATTTTACGATCATTATTATTGTCAAAGCATCTATAAGATTTTTCATAAAATAATTTATCATTGATCATAAAATCTTGGTCGAGTCTTTTAATATTTATTATTAAAAGGAGTGATTTAATTGTTAAATTAATTTATGATCAAATATAGATGAATTACGGACTTATGAAATTAGTTTAAATGTATAGAAATTATATTGATTGATTCTGAAATATTTATGTACATTTATAGAGGAAATATTTACATTTTATTAGTAAATAGTTTATTTATTTAATTTCTAGACTGAAGTGCAATTACAATTATTTAGTGAAATTAATTGTAATTAATATTTATTTTGAATATTATTATTAGATAATAATATCTAGATAAGTATTGAAGTCAGAAGAGGAAACCCTCAGGATCCCTTTCCTAGCCTAATATGGACCAGATTCATAAAAGAAGATAAGGATCAATGTTATTATATATATAATTGATCAGAAACGTATGGGAGATTTTTTATATCTGAAGGAAACACAAAATTTAGGTATTCTCTCTTTCAGTGTAGAAAAAACAAAGAGGTTTTTTTTCAGAAGGGTGTTTTAGAGACCATACTCCAGGTTCAACATAATGTCATAGGAAAAAAGATCTTGAGGATAAAAGAGATTGTAATGATATTAAAAACATGCTAATCCAACCAAGCAGTAGGTAACAAATTCGTTCTATAGATACATGATATATATATATATATATATTTGTTGTTTCGTATAAAACTATAAAAATGATCCTGGTTTTATTTATTTATTTTTAAAAACCTATTTTTTAGAAAAAAATTCCTTCAATAACACCTAGTGGCGGAGGAAGTGGCAGCTTTAACCCTTAGCAGCGACAACAACAACAACATATCCCCAATTTCTCATGTACACACTCTATTTCTCTCTCTTAGACTTTTGCTACTACAAACACCAAATGGTGCACGAATTGAACACTTCCCACATGAATTGATCATTGTCCACACAGATTGAACACCAAATGGTGTTAATTAGCATCTTCACAATAACATAATTAGATTGTTATTGAATATTTGTGTTATTTAAAGGATGCTAGCAATTTATTGGTATAAATTGCTTTATAATGTTTTACTTAAATTGGATACTTGTGTTGATTGGTATAAATTGATTTTGGGGTTAAATGAGTGTGAATTGTATATATAAACTAATGTGGGATGTTGTATATAATCTAATTGTATTATTGTGAAATCAAACTCTAAAATACACTCACATAAACATAAACAAGGAGATATAAAATATGAATACAAGAATTTACGTGGAAACCCAACTGGAAAAAAATCACGGAGAGAAAGAAGAAATCCACTATAATAATATGGAGAGTACAAAGTGTTTATTTGTGTCATATGCTATTGTCTCATCGTGTGTTGTCCAACCCTTGCTTATTGCTATATTTATAGATGTTATGTCCACCTAAATCCAATTAGGAGTAGGAATCCTGTTTAGAATCACCTTATAACTGCAATTAATGACTGATCAATTCCTTCCCAAATTAGATCTTCTTATCCCACCAAATAAGAAAACCTAATCTTACTTTAATAAGGACTATCCCACTGTCAAAATAAATATATATATGGGCCAACACCAAATTCGATCCATTAAATAAATTGGGCTACACCTTGGTTAGACCCAAATAATCACATCCCAATATTGCCACCTAGTCTCTTATTTATAAGGAACTTAAAATAAGAGAGTATACAAATTTATCTCAACCAAATATTCGTATTTGTCGAAGACGAACTATCTCACTCAAACACCATACGCCGAACAGATGACCAGCTTTATCAGAACCGAAGACAAATAATCAACCTTATCACAACCGAAGACAAAATAACTAACCTTATCACAACTGAAGATATAGATAACCAACCTTATCACAACCGAAGATAACCAACCTTATCACAACCGAAGATATAAATAACCAACCTTATCACAACCGAAGATAACCAACCTTATCACAAAGAAAGATATAGATAACCAACCTTATTACAACCGAAGATATAGATAACCAACTTTATTACAACCGAATATATAGATAACCAACCTTATATCGCCTTCATTGCCTTCCCGACCCTTGTGGGAGGTATTAGATAAATATTTCAGAGAACTAATTTTAAGAAATAATGAAAATATTCGTTCCGAAGAACTGAATGTGTTCATTAATGTTGATCGTTCTGGAGGACGGTGGTCTGTCCCGAAGGATATTATTCGTTCGGAAAGACGATGGTCCGTCTCTAAGAAAGTTATTCGTTCGGGAGGATGATGGTCCATCCTGAAGGAAGTGATCCATTCAAGAGGACGATGATCCGTCCCGAAGGAAGTGATCCGTTCGGGAGGATGTCGGTTCATCCCGATGGAAGTAATCCATTCGGGAGGATGATGGTCCATCCTGAAGGATGTTGTTCGTTCGGGAGGAAGATGGCCCATCTCGAAGGAAGTGATCCATTCGGGAGGACGATGGTTCATCCCGAAGGAAGTGATCCGTTTGAGAGGATATCGGTCTGTTCTGAAGGAAGTAATCCGTTCGGGAGGACGATGGTCCGTCCCGAAGAATGTTATCCGTTAGGGAGGACGTGTGTCCGTCCCGAAGGATGCTATTCATTCGTTGGTCGAAGGATGATGCTCATATTAGGTTTGTATATCTTTCCCCCATGTGGTAAAAATATAATTGATGCATGAAATTCTTCTTCTTCTTTTATTTATTCGGTAAAACCAAGGAGAGAATAAAATAAGACACAATCTGTTAGTGTTGGAAATTGTTGACAATGATCAAAGCGGATTAATGTTCCAGAAGTGAGTTGATGTGCCGAAGTGGGTTGATGTGCCGAAGCGTATTGACGAGCCAAAGATGGCTAACGCTAAATCTGAATCCGTTAAGTTCTCTGACTTTTGGAACTCTAAAAAATTCACTTATGTATTTTTTTCTCTCCGCCTATTTAATTCGATCATGAGGACCTGGGCAAAAAAATGGGTTACCAGAGGACAAAAATGTTGTCACGTTAAACCACATGTAATGTGACAACCCCAAAATAGGTCCATTCCACCCAACCCATTCTGAGTCGCCAAATACATGGTACAGAAAATAACTACAACTTTATTACAACAATTGTCGTGCAAAATACAACAACACATATGCTATGAGTTTGGATACAAATATATACCAAATGTGACTCATGTTCCAACCGTGGACATCACCTCACAATAACACCTTACATAAAGGTATAGTCAAAAACTGTTTTAGAAATTAGAATCTTTGGGAAGTGCTCAAGAAAACCTTCGTACATGGGAGGCCACGCGTCTAGGTTATGATAGATATCATATGGCCACAGAATTATCCTTGGTTGACCCAATAGACCCGAAAGAAAAACGAGAAGATTACTATCATATTCTTTCCAATGGTGAGTCTTCTCTTGACTTATCATTATCTCCACTGTCTCTAATTGAGAATTATACTTCAAACAAACACCAAGATTATATAGGTAGTGCCCATAGATATACTCAGCAAGTGGATGAGCACAACCCTGTCTTATGATGACACGGGGTTGTATGTCATTAGACATCTTGTATGATAGTGACAAAACACCCTTCCAACATTGGGTTCGCCTCACCCTATTTTCTTCACCAAATATAACTACTAAATGATGACCACCGTTCTATTCCCTTGTTACCCCCGCTCGACCCAGCTACACTCTTATTACCTGAAAAGAATTGTGAAGCAAAAAGGTGAGCACAACTAGCTCAGTAAAGAATATCATGACTAAAGATAATTAAATTATCAATAGCCTTCATCAATAATAAATCAGAGATTTAGAACATATGGTAAATGATAAAAATTTCAACCATAGTTGCAGCGGAACGAGCAATCCATTAGAAGAGTCAAATAGACTATAAAGTCTATTATCTTCTCCATGTTAAAAATCCACCAATAATGTTTTATCCCTGAAACATCACTCAACAGTTCCTTTCCACAATCATATGAATAACTCATAATCATAATTGTGACTATAAATTTTTCTTCGCACCCAGGACGAAGAATATTTTCATCACCTGTCTTTACCTGAAACATCAAAGATCATGGTTATACCAAATCACAGTTCATGTTTATAATCATACTAACAAATCCATCTTTGCACTACGGGCCAAAGATATTCATCAACAAACTATCTTTGCACTACGGGCCAAAGATATTCAACAACAGTTCATCTTTGCACTACAGGCCAAAGATATTCATCAACAGGCCATCTTTGCACTACATGCCAAAGATATTCATCAACAATTCATATTTGCACTACAGGCCAAATATATTTATATCTCAAAGAAATATATAATCATTTCAGAATTTATATAAACAATAATTATAACCATGTTGATCAATTCACCTTTGCACTTAAGCTTAAGATATTCAATTATAAATTCAATGGTCATGATCATACCAGTCACAATTCAACTTTGCACTACAGGCCAAAGAGAACCCTAGTCATGATCATACCAATAATCTACCCATCTTTACACTCCAGTGAAAGAGAATTTCAACATCAGGGTTATAAAAATGTTATATATGATGATAAAAATAATATGATCAACATATAGTTTTAATCTCAAGAGTAATATTCGTAACTCATGAATAGTAAATCGTGAATAGTAACTCATGAATAGTAACCCCGACACAAAAGATAGAAATTCCACAATAAAATCCATACCAATATTTCGGTATAATGATATTGAAAGAATAACATTACTTAAATTTATAAACAATTTATTTTAATTGTTTACACTTTACTAATTAATGCATTTAATCATCATAAAATGCCAACTCTTACAATTTCATCATCAATAACCAAAACCCTCATCAAAAATCTGCATATACCTCATATAGGATTCTCAAGCCATAAAATCCTATTTTTCAATTTTCTTTCTTCACAAAACATATTTAATTCATTTACTCATAACTAGACCATTTTCATGAAAAATACCAAATCAGTTCCAAAAATATTTCTTTTCTGGGATTTAGCATAATATAGTCCCATAGTGAACATATATTTTTCTCAGAATTTTTAAAAGTCATTTACTATTTTTCATATGGTCAAAACAGCCGAATATTTAGACATTTATCAAAAATTATACTTTTGTCCAAAAATTCTGAAATTTACAGAGTATACTTCTATCATATACATGTACTCCCAATAAAAATTTCATCAATTTTGGAGTTAACCACAAGGAATTATAAGCTGTTACTTTTAAAATAGTCTTTTCTCATAAAATTCATAACTCTCAATCTATACATCCAAAAATCACCATTTTTGGACACAATCAAGAAAACTCATCAAAATATCATTTCAAATTTTTCCAGAATTTTTGAAGATCGGAAAAATTACGAAACTGAAAATCATAACAACCCTTAAAATCCCTTACTATCCCTTACTATCCCTTAATATCCCTTACTATCCCTTACCTCAAAAGAGCAGTACTTCTGACTGGATATCGGATATGATGCTGAAGGAAACTTGCACTGATGAATAGCAACTCACCAAGTATCTAAAAACTCACAAAATATGCTTCATAATATAGAGAGAGAAAGAGAGAAAGCTTATGTTTCTGGTGTGATTTTCAATTCTAACTTAGCCCTCTATTTATAGGAAAATTTTGGTAGGTTTGACCTGCAACCTGATGGCTTTACCTGCTACTATTCCCACCCACCACATTTGAAATATAATTCAGCACATTTCTTCACCAACCACAAGTGGGGCCCACCAATTCTAGAATTTTCCACCAAAATGTTAAACTCCGAAAATTCAACAATTTCTGAACCAGTCATCTCGTAAAATTCATAATAAATCATACGTTCATTTTTAACGGTTCAAAATTTGTGGACATATACTCAACTTATATATGTATAACATATCCAAAAATTACCACGATCCAACGGTCGGATTAAAAATTATAACCCCCGCAAAATATCTCAAAAACCCTGATTTTTAATACCTCCATTCCGACAAAAATACTGATAAAAACCTCAACATTAACTCCTTCATTTTTAACCACAAAAATATATCCCTCATTTATATCCACATAAAATAAATATTTTCTTATCATATGAATCAATAATTAATTATTCACAAATAATATTACAGAATCACATTTATGACAACCAGGCCGTTCCCAGGAAAGAGGGGGCTTTCCAATAAGGATTTCTCCTTACTGGCGCGCAATTAGATGACCAAACCTCTCCTTAGACAGAACTTTCTAGACATTGCCAATAATGCTATCTAATAATACTATTCAAATAATATGAATTATTGATCTGATAATGGGAAATACTGTGCAGCAACAATTATTGAACAACAATAATATAAAATTTCAACGTAGCAATTATTGAATCAATAAAATAAAATATTGAACAGTAATTACTGTAACAATTATTGAGTAGTGCCTTCTTACGTAAGAATCAATAATTTCAAAAATACTATGCAATACCGTGTGCTACTGTGCAATAACGCGTATTACTGTATTTTAACCACCGGGTATTCCAACAGTGTTAACGGTAACAACTACGCCGTTATTTATAAAAACTTAAATTTGTCGTTTTCTTCACCCGACAGTTATTCTGTTATGGGGTCCACAAATAGCTGCGCCGTCGTACGAATATTCCCCGACAGAAAGAATATTCCACGACCAAACGAATATTCCCCGACAACAATGATTATTTTATAACCACTTGCTTTTTTTGAAAAAAAAAAAATAAAAAAATTCATATTTCACCCATAACTTTAAACTTTTATCAATTTAACCATTTACTGAATAGTAATTATAAGAAAAATTGAATACTTTTATTTCATAAAATTCGGGGTCTTACAATCTCCCCTCCTTATGAAATTTCGTCCCCGAAATTTACGTACCTGGTATTTCAAAGAGTTGAGAATACCTTCCTTTCATTTCAGATTCCATCTTTCCTGTCATCATAATTTCTCCATTGCTCATCTCCTGTATTTCATATATCATTCTAGAATACAGCTTCAAAACAAGGGTTAATTTAACAAATTAACATATCACATAATATCCCGATATTATGACTGACCAACAAATAAGCTTAGGTAGGACACACTAGCGAAGGATTTACTCATCTCTCCCCTCCTAGTTATATTCCCCGATCTCCGCCAGAGATCATATCCCTAAGCTCTGATACCACCTGTGACAACCCCAAAATAGGTCCATTCCACCCAACCCATTCTGAGTCGCCAAATACATGGTACAGAAAACAACTACAACTTTATTACAACAATTGTCGTGCAAAATACAACAACACATATGCTGTGAGTTTGGATACAAATATATACCAAATGTGACTCATTTTCCAACCGTGGACATCACCTCACAATAACACCTTACATAAAGGTATAGTCAAAAACTGTTTTAGAAATTAGAATCTTTGGGAAGTGCTCAAGGAAACCTTCGTACATGGGAGGCCACGCGTCTAGGTTATGATAGATATCATATGGCCACAGAATTATCCTTGGTTGACCCAATAGACCCCAAAGAAAAACGAGAAGATTACTATCATATTCTTCCCAATGGTGAGTCTTCTCTTGACTTATCATTATCTCCACTGTCTCTAATTGAGAATTATACTTCAAACAAACACCAAGATTATATAGGTAGTGCCCATAGATATACTCAGCAAGTGGATGAGCACAACCCTGTCTTATGATGACACGAGGTTGTATGTCATTAGACATCTTGTATGATAGTGACAAAACACCCTTCCAACGTTGGGTTCGCCTCACCCTATTTTCTTCACCAAATATAACTACTAAATGATGACCACCGTTCTATTCCCTTGTTACCCCCGCTCGACCCAGCTACACTCTTATTACCTGAAAGAAATTGTGAAGCAAAAGGGTGAGCACAACTAGCTCAGTAAAGAATATCATGACTAAAGATAATTAAATTATCAATAGCCTTCATCAATAATAAATCAGAGATTTAGAACATATGGTAAATGATAAAAATTTCAACCATAGTTGCAGCGGAACGAGCAATCCATTAGAAGAGTCAAATAGACTATAAAGTCTATTATCTTCTCCATGTTAAAAATCCACCAACAATGTTTTATCCCTGTAACATCACTCAACAGTTCCTTTCCACAATCATATGAATAACTCATAATCATAATTGTGACTATAAATTTTTCTTCGCACCCAGGACGAAGAATATTTTCATCACCTGTCTTTACCTGAAACATCAAAGATCATGGTTATACCAAATCACAGTTCCTGTTTATAATCATACTAACAAATCCATCTTTGCACTACGGGCCAAAGATATTCATCAACAAACTATCTTTGCACTACGGGCCAAAGATATTCAACAACAGTTCATCTTTGCACTACAGGCCAAAGATATTCATCAACAGGCCATCTTTGCACTACATGCCAAAGATATTCATCAACAATTCATATTTGCACTACAGGCCAAATATATTTATATCTCAAAGAAATATATAATCATTTCAGAATTTATATAAACAATAATTATAACCATGTTGATCAATTCACCTTTGCACTTAAGCTTAAGATATTCAATTATAAATTCAATGGTCATGATCATACCAGTCACAATTCAACTTTGCACTACAGGCCAAAGAGAACCCTAGTCATGATCATACCAATAATCTACCCATCTTTACACTCCAGTGAAAGAGAATTTCAACATCAGGGTTATAAAAATGTTATATATGATGATAAAAATAATATGATCAACATATAGTTTTAATCTCAAGAGTAATATTCGTAACTCATGAATAGTAAATCGTGAATAGTAACTCATGAATAGTAACCCCGACACAAAAAATAGAAATTCCACAATAAAATCCATACCAATATTTCGGTATAATGATATTGAAAGAATAACATTACTTAAATTTATAAACAATTTATTTTAATTGTTTACACTTTACTAATTAATGCATTTAATCATCATAAAATGCCAACTCTTACAATTTCATCATCAATAACCAAAACCCTCATCAAAAATCTGCATATACCTCATATAGGATTCTCAAGCCATAAAATCCTATTTTCCAATTTTCTTTCTTCACAAAACATATTTAATTCATTTACTCATAACTAGACCATTTTCATGAAAAATACCAAATCAGTTCCAAAAATATTTCTTTTCTGGGATTTAGCATAATATAGTCCCATAGTGAACATATATTTTTCTCAGAATTTTTAAAAGTCATTTACTATTTTTCATATGGCCAAAACAGCCGAATATTTAGACATTTATCAAAAATTATACTTTTGTCCAAAAATTCTGAAATTTACAGAGTATACTTCTATCATATACATGTACTCCCAATAAAAATTTCATCAATTTTGGAGTTAACCACAAGGAATTATAAGCTATTACTTTTAAAATAGTCTTTTCTCATAAAATTCATAACTCTCAATCTATACATCCAAAAATCACCATTTTTGGACACAATCAAGAAAACTCATCAAAATATCATTTCAAATTTTTCCAGAATTTTTGAAGATCAGAAAAATTACGAAACTGAAAATCATAACAACCCTTAAAATCCCTTACTATCCCTTACTATCCCTTACCTCAAAAGAGCAGTACTTCTGACTGGATATCGGATATGATGCTGAAGGAAACTTGCACTGATGAATAGCAACTCACCAAGTATCTAAAAACTCACAAAATATGCTTCATAATATAGAGAGAGAAAGAGAGAAAGCTTATGTTTCTGGTGTGATTTTCAATTCTAACTTAGCCCTCTATTTATAGGAAAATTTTGGTAGGTTTGACCTGCAACCTGATGGCTTTACCTGCTACTATTCCCACCCACCACATTTGAAATATAATTCAGCACATTTCTTCACCAACCACAAGTGGGGCCCACCAATTCTAGAATTTTCCACCAAAATGTTAAACTCCAAAAATTCAACAATTTCTGAACCAGTCATCTCGTAAAATTCATAATAAATCATACGTTCATTTTTAACGGTTCAAAATTTGTGGACATATACTCAACTTATATATGTATAACATATCCAAAAATTACCACGATCCAACGGTCGGATTAAAAATTATAACCCTCGCAAAATATCTCAAAAACCCTAATTTTTAATACCTCCATTCCAACAAAAATACTGATAAAAACCTCAACATTAACTCCTTCATTTTTAACCACAAAAATAAATCCCTCATTTATATCCACATAAAATAAATATTTTCTTATCATATAAATCAATAATTAATTATTCACAAATAATATTACAGAATCACATTTATGACAACCAGGCCGTTCCCAGGAAAGAGGGGGCTTTCCAATAAGGATTTCTCCTTACTAGCGCGCAATTAGATGACCAAACCTCTCCTTAGACAGAACTTTCTAGACATTGCCAATAATGTTATCTAATAATATTATTCAAATAATATGAATTATTGATCTGATAATAGAAAATACTGTGCAACAACAATTATTGAAACAACAATAATATAAAATATCAACGCAGCAATTATTGAATCAATAAAATAAAATATTGAACAGTAATTACTGTAACAATTATTGAGTAGTGCCTTCTTACGTAAGAATCAATAATTTCAAAAATACTGTGCAATACCGTGTGCTACTGTGCAATAATGCGTATTACTGTATTTTAACCACCGGGTATTCCAACAGTGTTAACGGTAACAACTACGCCGTTATTTATAAAAACTCAAATTTGTCGTTTTCTTCACCCGACAGTTATTTTGTTATGGGGCCCACAAATAGCTGCGCCGTCGTACGAATATTCCCCGACAGAAAGAATATTCCGCGACCAAACGAATATTCCCCGACAACAATGATTATTTTATAACCACTTGCTTATTTTGAAAAAAAAAATAAAAAAATTCATATTTCACCCATAACTTTAAACTTTTATCAATTTAACTATTTACTGAATAGTAATTATAAGAAAAATTGAATACTTTTATTTCATAAAATTCGGGGTCTTACATGTAATCACATATATGAATATGATGTATTACTTTGAATAAAGAAAATTAATATTGTAAGTAATGCATAACGTAACAATATGATTTATCAGTTACATGCATAACATCATATTACGAAATTTATATTGCAAGTGAAGTAGTATTGTTAATCATGATGATTTCATAAATTAATAAAAGAGAATCACTTATCTTTTAGGCATATGATCTGCCTCCTTATCTTAGTAAGCTGACACAAAGATAGATTAATTATGTTGGTGATTTTTCAAACAGAATTTTGGATTCCCACATATGGCACCAATGTTAACGTCTGATTTTGTACGCTTGACGAAATCACCAAAACAGCAGGCCAAAATCGCGCTAATGGTTGATTGTATTGTTGTGAAATCAAATTCACGAAATACATTCACATAAACATAAACAAAGAGTTATAAAATATGAACACAAGAATTTACGAGGAAACCCAATTAGGAAAAAATCACGGAGAGAGAAAAGAAATACACTATAATAATATGGAGAGTACACAGTGTTTATTTGTGTCATATGCTATTGTCTCACCGTGTGTTATTCAAACCCTTGCTTATTATTATATTTATAGATGCCATGTCCACCTGAATCCAATTAGGATTAGGAATCCTGTTTAGAATCACCTTATAACTGCAATTAATGGCTGATCAATTCCCTCCCAAATTAGATCTCCTTATCCCACCAAATAAAAAAACACAATCTTACTTTAATAAGGACTCTCCCACTGTCAAAATAAATATATATCGGCCAACACCAAATTCGGTCTATTAAATAAATTGGGCTACACCTTGGCTAGACCCAAATAATCACATCCCAACATAAACTGTATGCTAATTTAAGATTTTTTCCGTTTAATAATTTGATATTTTGGGCTTTCAATAATGTTATATTTGATGCTTAAAGAGTTATAATCTGATTTGAGATGTTGTATAAACTGATTTGGGCTTTCAATAATGGAATAAACTGTTTTAGTTGTTTGGTTAGATATTGTGGGTGTGAAATTTATTTTCGACAAAATTCCTGACGAAATTTGGTGTGGAAATTGTAAAAGATAATAAAAAAAATCTAAACTCAATTAACTAATAATTGAACTAAAATCATACAATATAATATGATAAATAAAAAAGGTTTTTAATTTTTTTAAAGTAAATTAGGGACTTAGTTCACAACTAAGTAACATATACTTAGTTTGGGCACTAATAAAATACACTAAGTAGCATTGACTTAGTTTTCCATTACTAAATATATAACAAACATCATAAAATTAAATACTATAATATAATATAAGAAAAAATAAACTAAATAACATTTACTTAGTTTCTCATTAATATAATATAATATAATAAAATAAAGAAAAATAAAGAAAATATAATATAATAAATAAAATAAAATGAACTAAGTAGCATTTAGTTAGACTTATTATATATTTAATATAATATGACAAAACAAAATAAATAAATAAAATTAAATTAATACATAAAATAAATTAAAATTAAACTAAATTAAAATAATATAAATATAATATACTTTAATATAATATAAATTAATATAATATAATATAATTTATTATAATATAATAAACTAAGTTGCATTTACTTAGTTTTTCATTACTAAACTAAACTGAGCAGCATTTAATAAATTTCCACTACTAATATAAATTGAATACTCCTTACAAGTAGTTTGCTTAGGAGTTTATAAACCCGTTCGACATTCACTCATGTGGAGTGAATATCGAATAGTCTTCAGTTTGGGACTTTTTTTGAATGTTATGTCTCTCACTTATACTGGTGTGAACAGTTTGAGTAAGTTTTTTATGTTTTGAAGATTTTTAGGAAGAAATGTGCTTAAGGTGTTGACACTAGTGAGGAGACGCATCTAGGAATGGAATAGAAGCCTCATCCATAGAGATCGGAGTTGAAGATATGTACTATTCATGCATAGAGCACATACGCTAATAACCATGGTTTGATTGTACCTTTTTTTCAGTTAAAGATGTCAGACGATTAAAGTTGGATATACCGTAAAATGCCACTTGATGGGAGGGGATTAGTTTGTGAGTACTGTAATGGGATGCACAAGTTTTTGTAATTTGCAAATGAACATGTTGACGAACAGAAGGATGATATGCCCATGCATCAAGTGTAAAAATTTGATTGGGAAGAAAGTCGATGACGAAGACAATAACTTCTATAAATCCAAAATTCACAGTATTCCATGACAGATAGTAGTTCTCGTTAGAATAATTACTATGTACGAATACCCTCACTTGGATATATAAATTTATACTCTCACGGATATTTCTTTCATATCAATAATCCCTATCTATCTGACATTCACATTATGAATGATAAGATTGTTCGTAGAACCGAGGGGCACAACCTCAATTCGTACAAAACTCCCAAGATCATTCAATACCCTCATTCAGATATATAGTTTGTATAGATACTGTACTCTTTTCTATTTTCTTTAGAAAGGTAAAAACTAAGTAATGTATAAAAATTGATAATATATTACACAACTTAACATTTAATTACATAGGTCTCAAATATAGTTAATTGTTACATCAGAGTCTGCAAAAGATATCCTTGTCTTAATATAATAAAATTAAGCTTTCCTATCCACAAGTACTGGAACTGTCGGGTACATCATTCCTGACTGCAAATGGAAAAGAATATTTGCAAGGATGAGCTACAGAAAGCTCAACAAGTTTTAATCAAGTTATACATTATACTCACATTGAATCTGAATTGAATGGACATAAAGTTTAGAGTTTTTCCACACATATATACTAAGATTTGATCTGTCAAACCTCACACATTACGAGTTTCTGTCAATCATAAAGACTTAGCCACCCGAGTTAATCTTGTTCAAACAGACATCCCTCCGTAGGTCATATAGACTCTTGGAGTCATAGTTCGTATATTTATATCCTAGAAGTATGCATATCATCCTATCTAAATAACCCCCGGTCATTACTACAAATGTCAGTCATAAATAAACTCGGTCAGTGTATAACTGTCAGTCATAATAGTATCAGTATATATATTTGTACCAAACAACATCGGTTTTATCACAGTCTATGCTTTGATATCAAATCAAATACATTTTATGCAAATAACAGTTCATATGGCTTGATTATGTTTGAACAAAAAATAATAACCCTTTTAGTAACAGATATCACGAATAACGTTTAAAACAAGTTCACATAGCATCAATATAAGAATTATATTTAATACAAAAATTAAATGTAGTTGGAAAACTTGCCTGCTCGAAGAAAAACTATTTTATGCTATCCGAACTGTTTACGCAACCTAAATATGTTCATAACAGTCATTAGAAACAATAATAACTAATAACTAGTCAAACTATTAGTGTCTGGATTGAATTCGATATCTATTCGTTGTTTTATTACCTTATTGAATATTTACCGAGTTTAATTTCTCAGCAAATAGCTTTAATATTATTTTAGGTAATTTAATTATCACTTATAATATTTTCTAGAAGCTTACAATAATTTTAAAATGATTAATATCATTTTCAAATTATTTATTATTAGTCATAATGATATTTAAATTATTACTACCATTTTCAGGTAATTATCTATCCTTTATAATGATTTTTCACATCATTAATCCTATTTTTAAATAATTTATTTTTATTTATAATGATTTTTAAATCATTAATATATTTTTCATATAATTTATAATCATTAATATCATTTTAAAATAATTTATTTAATATGAAATTTAATTGATTTTATTATCATCAATATCCTTTTTATATAATTTATAATGATTTTTAAATCATTAATATCATTTTTAAATATTTATTTAATATAAAACTTAAATTATTTTAATTATCATTAATATTTAAATAAATTAAAATATTAATGATTTTTATGTCAAAATATTAAAAATTATTTATTATAATTTTTAAATGTATTTTAGAATTTATTTAGTAATTATTAATAATTATTAATTATTTATTTCTATTTATTTAATTATTATTAATAATTTTTATTAGAAACTATCTCTAAAGGCTATAGTGACAGAATGTGTAGCTAAATGTGTTCTTGAACCATGAAGAACAACTTTGACCCCCCTACTTTGACTACAAATATCTTGCAACATGTTAATCTTATAGGATTGTAAGTGCAACCAATTTGTAGGTTTGATGTAGTAGTACAAGACTATAACAATTTTTGTGTTTAACTATAACACAATCAAAAGTTATTAAGGGTCAAACCAGCCACCCAAGGTTGTTTTTATGTTTCTGGGTTTTCTAGAAATAATGGTCATAGTCGGTCAACACTATTGATGCTTAAATAACTTACATTATGCTAAAACTTTAGGTGATTTAAGGTCATGATTTTGTAGTCTATATGTCAGTGTACAAAATGGTAGCACTTAGAGGGTCTAACAACATCATAGTAGAGAGATCTGGAGATTCAAAGAACTTGTCAGTCCTCTGTTTTGGTTTTCTAGGTTATCCAGAAATATTTTATGGTCGGTCAACCTAGTTTAATCGTTAATAACTTTCAATCCAGGCATGTTCAATGTATTAGAGTGTTTTAGCCTTGTAGTACTCATATCATAGTATAATCTAACTACAACTTAACACCTTAACCGTTCATCATCTAAGAGATCCAAGCCGGTCGATCAAACGGCTGTTAGACCATGTTCTTCAGTTTTTTGGAAATTCTAGAAAATCGTTTTCTGTGTTCGGTCAACGCAGTTTGACCATCTATAACTTGAAATCTATTAATCCTATGGATGTGATTCCACTTCCAGGTTACTCTCCTCATGGCCTACTACAACTATGATACATTAAACATAACAAACAACTAACAGAATAGGATCTAAAGGGTCTGACTTTTGGCTGTCAGACAACAATTTTAGGGTTTAGACAATTTTCTTAAATCTTCATTTTTGTGTCTTTAGATGTTATGGATTCATGTTTTAGCAACCCATATCACTAAATAACATACTTCTAAACATATTTAAACAACAAAACATCAAATCTAAGTTAACCTTAAAGATCTAACATAGTTTAGGGTTTTTACCTCTTTTGAACTACTTCTTGAAATCTCCCTTTTGATTCTGACTTTGGCCTGCAATTAGTTGTTTATGGATCAATATAGGGTGTATGTTTGGTGTAAATTTCGTGGGTTTGAAGAAACAACACTTAGCTTTATATGGTTTATCAAAGTATGGGCAAAAAGCTTAGTTCTCTCTTTAATTGACACCTACTCTTAGATTCACTTATTGATTTGTGTTGTGGTGTCCATGTATGGCTTGTCAAGCCCCCAAAATAGGCCCATAAAAGCCCATTCCGGGTCGCCAGATACACACCACTAAATCCAAATACAAACTTTATTTATACAACTGTTAAACCGTCGTGCAAAATACGACAATATACATACCCAAATTATTACAATGCCACATAAAATACAGGAACAAATATTTCAAGTTTTCAAAGGAACACGAGAAGATTTATGTCCTCCTCATTCTAATGGGGGTGTATTTTTGACACTTTTAAAGTTGAATTTGTATCACCCTATTTGGTTCACCAAAATTAAATATTAAATGACGTATAAAATATGACACACACATTTTAAGTCCTCAATGCAATTATATATTTTCATGTTGTTTTATAATGTATTGAGAAGCTTCAACAGTCATAGACCATCACTCTAATCCCTTGTTATCCCCGCTCGACTCAGCTACACTCTTATTTCCTGAAAGGAATTGTGAAGCAAAAGGGTAAGCACAAATAGCCTAGTAATGAATATTATGACTAAGATAATGTAGAACACATTATCCTTAGTCCTCAACAGGAAAAAATTTGATAGAATACAATAGAAAACAAGTTTTAGATCAACAACTGCAACGGAAACAACAATCCATTAGAAGAGTCAAGTAGAACATATTGTCTACTATCTCCTCCAAATTAAAAGTCCATCATTAATATTTTATCCTAGTAATACAAATCAACAGTTCTTTGTTGTACCCAAGACAAATAGAACTTTCATCACCTGTCTTCACCTGAACCACCAAAGATTATAGTTAAATTCACAATTCATGTTTATAATAATGTAAATCAACAGTTTGTCCTTGCCACAAAGTCTTAATAGAACTTTCACTCAACGTCCTTGCCCCAAAGGCTAAAGACATTCAAATGTAATAACAATGATCATACCAATCAATTGTCTATCTTTGCACTACGGGCCAAAGATATTCAATTATAAAAGTAATGGTCATTATCATTCCAATCAATTTTCTGTTAGTACACTACGGCCAAAGACATTTAACTGTAAAACTAATGGTCATGATCATGCCAAACAATTGTCTATCTTTGCGCTACGAGCCAAAGATATTTATTTGTATCATCAGTGGTCATGATCATGTCATACACCTTTCCATCTTTTGCACTACGAGCCAAAGCTATCAATCAAAAGTTCATCTTTGCACTACGACCAAAGATATCAATCAACAGTTCTTCTTTGGACTACGGGCTAAAGAGAACTTTCATTTCAAGTCTTCATCTGTAACAATAAAGATCATGATTATACCAATACACAGTTCCTGGTCATAATCATACCAATCAACAGTTCTTCTTTGCACTACGGGCCAAAGATAATTTTTAGCACAATATAATCATGAGGATGATGATAATGATATAAAGAATCAATCAAGTGAGATCAAGGATTAATATTAGAGATTTATAATTCAATTTATCCAGAGTTCAATAATGTCCAAATTGTCAACATGAAGATCAAAACATGGATTCAATTTCAGGAATAAGATTCATAAAAGATAACTTGTGTAACGCCCCCAAAATAGGTATACATCACCTATTCTGAGTCGTCAAATATATGGTACAAAATATAAATAAAAACTTAATTATACAACTGTCGTGTAAAATACGACAAAACATAAGATGTGAGTTTTAATACAACATTGTCTTCTAGACAGTATTGAAACTCAAAATAAGTTCTCAATACATTTATTGTCACACCATCTAACAGAATAGTGAGGACTACTAATGCTATCATCTGGACAGTCACTCCGTTCTCGGACTAGTCCCGGCTACGTTCTCATTTCCTGAAGAGAACAGTGAAAGAAAGGGTGAGCTCAACTAGCCCAGTAAGAAATATTATGACTAAGATAATGCAGAATAAATTATCATTAGTCTTCAACAATGTTAAACTGATAAAATATAATAGACATCAAGTTTGACTGCAGCGGAACAAGCAATCCATTAAAAGAGTCAAGTAGAGAATAAAATCTACTATCTTTTATGATTTAAAAAGTTTTTTATCACTTTTATCGTTGAGACTCAGCTTAATAAATAATCCACATCATCGAATCACCCCTGTACTACGACCAAGGATATTCTTTAGTATCACGACCACAAATTATCCATGCACTACGGCCAAAGATATTCGTGTATTCATTAATGGTCATGATCATGCCAACAACTGTCCATCAATGCACTGCGGGTCAATGAGGACTTTTACCATATCATTTGTAACATTACGGTCATGATTATACCAAATAATCCATGGTCATAATCATACCAAGTCCATCTATGCACTACAGGGCACAGATGACTTTTAACAAAATATAAGCATAAGGATGATGACAATGATATAAGAATTCAATAAAATAAGTTCAAGAATTAATTTATCCATGAATCAATAACGTCCAAATTATCAACATGATACTGCTTTGTGGAGTAAAATTCAAGAATGCTCAGAAGAATATTTTCACGAAAGGATACTGGATGAAGCGCAAGTATCAAGGATATTCCACTAATTTCATGGAGTATAGAAGCCAAAACTTTAATCAAATGAGTATAATAAAGAATAGAATAACAAAAGAAATCACCAGGCATGCGATAGACCGCACAAGCAGGTTATTCCAACAGAATAATAAATAATGGAACCAAGTCCAGCGTAAAACGCACAGACAGGATATTCCAACAGAATAATAAAGATGGAACCAGGTCCGGCGTAAAATATACAGACATGATATTCCAACATAATAATAAAGACGGAACCAGGTCCGGCGTAAAACGCACAGAGAGGATATTCCAACAGAATAATAAAGAATGGAATAACAGAAGAATTTCACCAAGTATAGGGTAGCCCGCGTATACAGGTTATTCCAACAGAATAATAAGGAATGAAATAACAGAAGTTCTCTTCATGAATACAAAAGAAATAATACCCCTTACCTTAAGAAGAAGAGTATTGGATATAGGAGTAGTGAAGTAGCAGAATACTTTTCTTCTTTCTCTCTAGAGCTTCCGTGAATTCGTAAGAAATAATGAAGGAATGAGCTTCTATTTATAGGAGAATGGAAGGATACTATTTAAGAAAAATATCACGGGTGAACAATTTTTTTTTTAGACGAAATAATTCGCAGAGACACAGCTTCACTGATCCAACGCATCAGTAATCTTTTTCAAAGAGCTGTCCAATGAAAAAAAATGAACACATGCCAATTTAAAAACCTTGACCAATTAAAAAGCTCCCTTAATAACAAGCTAACAATAATACTGCATGATTGAGAAGTTTTGGCCAATAATGACCAAGCTTGGAAAATCATTCCAAAACCAGCCAAAATATCCACCAGGACCACCACCACCCACATGTTACATTATATATATATATATATATATATATATATATATATATATATATATATATATATATATATATATATATATATATAACCACATGTTGGTTGAAAAATAAACCGCCCGACAAACATCACTTCCCCACTATTTTTAATTCATGCCATATATATATTACTAATACTCATCCCACCATTTCCACTTTTCCACCAAAATTCTACTTTTTCACCAATTTCCACTCACACACACATAATATATATATATATATATATATATATATATATATATATATATATATATATATATATATATATATATATATATATATATTCCACCCACCACAAACATTACAAACTTATATATATAAATTCCCTCAATATTTTTAACAACATTTATCATCATTATTATAATTCACAATATTAATCAACCAGGTCATTTCCAGGAAAGAGGGTGCTTTCCAATAAGGATTTCTCCCTATTGGCCCGCAATTAGGTGACCAAACCACTCCTTGACAGAACTTCTAGACATCGTTAATATTACAAATAATAATATTAATAACTTTGTCGTCTCAATTATTGATTTAATAATATATAAAATATTGACAATAATTGAATCAAATAACGTGAGATATTATGCAGCAATTACTGTAGCAATAATTGAATAAAACTGAGTGACTTCTCACGTAAGCATCAATAATCAATACCGTGTGCTACTGTGTAACTACGCGTATTACTGTACTTTTAACATCGGGTGTTTCAACAGTTAACGGTAAAACTTTCGCCATTATTTTTATATAGTATTTTTGTCATTTTCTCAATCTGACAATAATTTCGTTGTGGGGTCCATCAATGATTGTGTCGTTGTACGAATATTCCCTGTTAAATCGAATATAATATAACACTTGCGTACTTTGCAAAATTTATAAATATTACCCACAACTATAACATTATATCAAATTCATTCCATAATATTTAAAAATGATATTTATAGAAAAATTATCTTTATTAAAAAGTTGGGGTCTTTCAACCTCCCCTTCTTATGAAATTTTGCCCTCGAAATTAGGGTACGTAACTGGTATGTCAAAGAGGTAAGGATATCTTGATTTTATTTCAGATTCTAACTCCCAGGTCATTTCCTCCACATCGTGGTTTCTCCACAAAATTTTAACTTGAGGTATAACCTTGGAGCGTAGAATATGTTCCTTCTTATCCAAGATTTGAACAGGAACGTCTTCATACGTCAAATATTTCGCTATTTTGTTCGGTTCTAACTCAATAATGTGGTTCGGGTCTTCCACATATTTACGTAACATGGATATGTAAAAAAAGTTATGAACACAAGACATACTTGGCAGTAAAGCGAGTCTATAGGCCACAGTTCCTACTCGATCGAGGATTAAAAATGGGCCAATGAATCGAGGATTGAGCTTTCTTCTCTTTTCAAATCTCGTAACTCCTTTCTATGGAGCAACACGTAACAACACATGATCTCCAATATCGAATTCTATGTCCTTTCGATGAAGATCAGCATAACTCTTTTGTCGATCTTGTGAGGTTTTTATACGTTGCCGGATCGTTTGAATCTTTTTCGTAGTCATACGTACCAACTTCGGTCCCAACAATGTTGCTTCACCTGCCTCATCCCAGCATACTGGAGAACGACACTTTCTTCCATACAACGCTTTGAATGGGGCCATGCCAATACTTGTTTGATAATTGTTGTTGTAGAAAAATTCTACCAATGGTAAGAACTTGTCCCAACTTCCCTTGAAATCAAGGATACAGAGTCTTAATAAATCTTCAAGAGTTTGAATAGTCCTCTCTAATTGTCCGTCCGTCTGAGGATAATATGCTGAACTAAATCGTAAATTCGTGCCCACAGCTTTTTATAAACTAACCCAAAATCGTGAAGTGAATCTTGGGTCTCGATCAGAAACTATGGATACTGGCATATCATGCAATCTTACAACCTCGTTTATGTACATACGAGCAAGACGCTCAAGTGTATAAGTTTCTCGTATAGGTAATAAGTGAGCAGACTTGGTCAATCAATCAACAATGACCCAAATTGCATCTATGCCTTTAGAAACCTTGGGAAGACTAGTAACGAAATTCATGGTAATGCGCTCCCACTTCCATTCTGGAATTTCAAGTGGTTGCAATGGATCTTTTGATACTTGATGCTCCGCCTTGACTCGTTGAGACTTTAGACACCTTGAGATAAACAGCACTATCTCTCTCTTCATATTGCCCCACCAAAATATATGTTGAAGATCATGATACATTTTGGTACTCCCAGGATGGATTGAAAATGGTGTGTTGTGCGCCTCCATCATGATTTTATACTTTAAATCAGGGTCGTTAGGAACACAAAGTCTAGAGTTGACTCGAAGTATTCCTTCTTCATCAATTCTTGCTTCTGGCATAGCACCTTCTTGCACTTTCTTCCTCATACGCATCAGCTCTAAGTTTGTAGCTTGAGCAACTTTAACTTTATCAATTAAAGTCGGTTCTACTCGTATATTCGCCATCATCACATGGGTCCCTGGAATTTTTAACTCCATCTCCATCCTTTGCAAGTCACCCAAAATGGGCCTTTGCGTTGACAATATCGCACTCGTACTTGCATATGATCTTCTACTCAATGCATCAGCTACCACGTTCGCTTTTCCAGGATGGTATTGGATGGTATGATCATAATCTTTCAACAGTTCAAGCCAACGTCGCTGTCGCATGTTGAGTTCCTTTTGAGTGAAGAAATATTTGAGGCTTTTATGATCCATAAGTATCTCCACTTTCTCCCTATACAAGTAAAGCCTCCAAATCTTTAGTGCAAAAACTACTGTTGCCAACTTTAGATCACGAGTAGGATAATTCCTCTTATATTCTTTGAGTTGTCGAGAGGCATAGGATATGACTTTCTCATGTTGCATAAGAACACATCCTAACCCTTTGCCCGAAGCATCACTGTAGATGACAAATCCCTCTGAGCCAGATGGTATTGTCAGAACAGGTGCTGAAATGAGTCTCCTCTTGAGTTCTTGAAAACTCTTCTCACATTCCTCGCTCCAATCGAATTTTATATCTTTCCGAGTCAGCTGAGTTAATGAAGTAGCGATTCGAGAAAGCCCTTCCACGAATCTCTGATAATAACCAGCTAAGCCGAGAAAGCTACGTACTTCGGTCACTGATTTAGGTTGCTCCCAGCTTTGAATAACTTCAATCTTTGCCGGGTCAACAGATATTCCATGACTTGATACTACGTGCGCAAGGAACGCTACTTCCTCAAGCCAGAACTCGTATTTCTTCAACTTGACATAAACCTTATTTTCACGAAGCTTTTGGAGTATCAGCCTCAAGTGTTGCTCATGATCTTCACGGCTTTTGGAATATATGAGGATGTCATCAATAAAGATGACCACAAAGTGATCCAAATATTCTTTGAATACTCGGTTCATCATTTCCGTGAAGGCAGCAGTAGCATTAGTCAATCTAAAAGATAAGACTAAGAATTCATAATGTCCGTACCGAGTTTTGAAGGCAGTCTTTGGAATATCTCCAGTTTTAACCTTCAGCTGATGATATCCAGAACGAAGATCGATCTTTGAAAAGAAGTTGGCGCCTTGCAACTGGTCGAACAGGTCATCAATACGTGGCAATGGGTACCTATTTTTGATGGTGACATGATTCAACTCCCGATAATCAATACAAAGTCGCATACTTCCATCCTTCTTCTTCACAAATAGAACAAGAGCACCCCAAGGAGATGTACTAGGACGAATGAAACTGATGTCTAACAATTCTTGTAGTTGGGTGTTTAACTCCTGAAGTTCAATATGAGCCATTCGATATGGGGCTTTGGAAATGAGTTTTGTACCGGGTTCAAGGTCGATACAAAATTTAATTTCTCGCTCTGGGTGTAGGCCAGGAAGTTCTTTAGGAAATACATCAGGAAATTTATTAACAATAGAAATATCATTCAAAACTGACGTATTTTTGTTTAGATCCGTAACATGAGCTAAGAAAGCTTGACATCCGTTTTTCAATAAACGAATAGCTTTATAGCTTGAGATGACAGTGATTGATTTTAATGGTTTGGTTGCTTGAATTCACATAATAGGTTGATTAGGAATATGAAAGCTAACAACCTTACGAAAACAATCAATTTTTGCATGATGAGTAGTTAACCAATCAATCCCTAGAATTACGTTAAATGCAAGTATTTTTAATGAAAGAAGATCGACAGGTAATGTGAGGGTACCGATTTGAACCAAACAAGACTTATAAATAGTAGATGAAATGAAGGTTTCTCCCAACGGAGTTTCGACAGATAAGTCAAAGTCTAATTTCTCTGGAGTCAAATTTAAACGTTGAGCGCAAGTAGGAGAAATAAAACAATGGGTAGAACTGGTATCAAATAAGGTATATACTTCGCTAGAGTTTATGATAAGCTTACCCGTGATGACCTCGTTCGGGTTCCTTGCTTTCTGGGAGGTCACGACAAACGCTCTCCCTTGAACTACCGGTTTTGACTTGTCTGGGACAGTATTTTGTGTCACCGCTCCAACTGGACTTGTCTTCGGTGAACGACAAAATCGGGCTAGGTGACCTTCTCTTCCATAATTATAACACGCTTTGGATGGCATTGCGCAGTTTGGACTGATATGTCCCTCCCCTCCACATTTGAAGCATATGATAGGTGGTTATTCTCCTTCCTTAACGATGGGTGCTAATGCTGACGTCTTTCCATCATTGTTAAATCTCATCTTCTTGAAATGTCCATTCTTATTGTTTTGGCCATGATTACCACCGAAGTGGTTACCATTTCTGACATGTTGATTCCCTCCACGCTTATTGTCACCGCTTCGATGACTGTTATCACTGGTATTATCATTTTGCCGGCTACTCTCTTTTGGTTGGGTTGACTCATTATCTCGTTCTAAAAGCTGAGCCTTATTAACCACATCTGAATACAAACACAGTTTATGAGAGATAAGATATTGACGTATCTCCGGCTTCAAACCTGTTAAAAACATCCGCGTCATTCTCTCCTCATTATCAACTAAGTGGGACACAAATCGGGACAACTCGGTAAACTTGGCTTCGTACTGCGACACGGTCATGTTTTTTTGCTCCAGCTCGATGAACTCTACCTCTTTCATGTGACGAATACTTTCGGGAAAGTACTTGTCGTTGAACAGTTCTTGGAACTTCTCCCAAGACATCTTCAGTGTGGCAGGTTGAGTACGCTTTACAGATTTCCACCAGTAATCTGCCTCTGCCCGCAACATGAAAGTGGCAAAGGGAACCTTTTACTTCTCGGAACATCCCAATAAATCAAATATTTTGTTGATCTGCTTTATCCACGTCTCCGCCTTAAGTGATTTTGGCTCTCCAAAAAACTCCGGTGGTCCCAGCTCCTTGAACTGTTTGGCGGTGACCGTCCGAGAGTTGCCAGTGTTTCCACCTGTATTTTGGACAGGAGCCGCTCTCGCCTGATGTTGCATGAACTGCATAAAGCCTCTGAACATTCCATCGTTCATCATCTGGTCAGTGTTGTTGTTTGCTTGAGGATTGTCGCCTTCTTGATGCACATTATCCTGATTATTGATCTGTGGAGACTCAACGGTCTCCTGTGCTCCATTGACGTTCTCAACATTCTCGAATGTCATTTTTAAATACTGCCACAAAAAAAGGGTTAATTAACATATCACATATTATCCCTATACTCTGACCGACCAATTAAATACCAAATAAACTTAGGTAGGTCATACTAGCGAAGGAATTTCCCGTCTCTCCCCTCCTAGTTCTTGTCTCACATATTAGCCGGGGATCATATCCCTAAGCTTTGATACCAACTGTGACACCCCCAAAATAGGTATACATCACCTATTCTGAGTCGTCAAATATATGGTACAAAATAAAAATAAAAACTTAATTATACAACTGTCGTGTAAAATACGACAAAACATAAGTTGTGAGTTTTAATACAACATTGTCTTCTAGACAGTATTGAAACTCAAAATAAGTCCTCAATACATTTATTGTCACACCATCTAACAGAATAGTGAGGACTACTAATGCTATCATCTAGACAGTCACTCCGCTCCCCGACTAGACCCGGCTGCGTTCTTATTTCCTGAAGAGAACAGTGAAAGAAAGCGTGAGCTCAACTAGCCCAGTAAGAAATATTATGACTAAGATAATGCAGAATAAATTATCATTAGTCTTCAATAATGTTAAACTGATAAAATACAATAGATATCAAGTTTAACTGCAGCGGAACAAGCAATCCATTAAAAGAGTCAAGTAGAGAATAAAATCTTCTATCTTTTATAATTTAAAAGGTTTTTCATCACTTTTATCGCTGAAACTCAGCTTAATAAATAATCCACATCATCAAATCACCCCTGCACTACGACCAAGGATATTCTTTAGTATCACGACCATAAATTATCCATGCACTACGGCCAAAGACATTCGTGTATTCATTAATGGTCATGATCATGCCAACAACTGTCCATCAATTCACTACAGGCCAATGAGGACTTTTACCACATCATTTGTAACATTACAGTCATGATTATACCGAATAATCCCTGGTCATAATCATACCAAGTCTATCTATGCACTACAGGCCACAGATGACTTTCAACAAAATATAAACATGAGGATGATGACAATGATATAAGAATTCAATAAAACAAGTTCAAGAATTAATTTATCCAGGAATCAATAACGTCCAAATTATCAACATGATACTGCTTTGTGGAGTAAAATTCAAGAATGCTCAGAAGAATATTTCCATGAAAGGATACTAGATGAAGCGCAAATATCAAGGATATTCCACTAATTTCATAAAGTATAGAAGCCAAAACTTTAACCAACTGAGTATAATAAAGAATAGAATAACAAAAGAAATCACCAGGCATGCGATAGACCGCACAAGCATGTTATTCCAATAGAATAATAAATAATGGAACCAGGTCCGGCGTAAAACGCACAGACAGGATATTCCAATAGAATAATAAAGACGGAACCAGGTCCGACGTAAAACGCACAGACAGGATATTCCAACAGAATAATAAAGACGGAACCAGGTCCGGCGTAAAACGAACAGACAGGATATTCCAACAAAATAATAAAGAATGGAATAACAGAAAAATTTCACCAAGTATAGGGTAGCCCGCGTATACAGGTTATTCCAACAGAATAATAAGGAATGGAATAGCAAAAGTTCTCTTCATGAATACAAAAGAAATAATACCCCTTACCTTAAGAAGAAGAGTACTGGATATATAAGTAGTGAAGTAGCAGAATACTTTTCTTCTTTCTCTCTGTAATTTTCTCTCTTTAGAGCTTCCGTGAATTCGTAAGAATTAATAAAGGAATGAGCTTCTATTTATAGGAGAATGGAACGATACTATTTAAGAAAAATATCATGGGTGATCAATTTTTTTTTCCAGATGAAATAATTCGCAGAGACACAGCTTCACTGATCCAACGCATCAGTAATCTTTTTCAAAGAGCTGTCCAATGAAAAAAAATGAACACATGCCAATTTAAAAACCTTGACCAATTAAAAAGCTCCCTTAATAACAAGCTAACAATAATACTGCATGATTGAGAAGTTTTGGCCAATAATGACCAAGCTTGGAAAATCATTCCAAAATCTGCCAAAATATCCACCAGGACCACCACCACCCACATGTTACATTATATATATATAACCACAAGTTGGTTGAAAAATAAACCACCCGACAAACATCACTTCCCCACTATTTTCAATTCATGCCATATATATAATACTAATACTCATCCCACCATTTCCACCAAAATTCTACTTTTCTACCAAAATTCTACTTTTTCACCAATTTCCACTCACACACACATAATATTATATATATATATATATATATATATATATATATATATATATATATATATATATATATATTCAACCCACCACACACATTACAAACTTATATATATAAATTCTCTCTATATTTTTAACAACATTTATCATCATTATTATAATTCACAATATTAATCGACCAGGTCGTTCCTAGGAAAGAGGGGGTTTCCAATAAGGATTTCTCCCTATTGGCGCACAATTAGGTGACCAAATCTCTCCTTGACAGAACTTCTAGACATCATTAATATTGCAAATAATAATATTAATAACTTTGTCGTCTCAATTATTGATTTAATAATATATAAAATATTGATAATAATTGAATCAAATAACGTGAGATATTATGCAACAATTACTGTAGCAATAATTGAACAAAACTGAGTGACTTCTCACGTAAGCATCAATAATCAATACCGTGTGTTACTGTGCAACTACGCATATTACTGTACTTTTAACACCGGGTGTTTCAACAGTTACGGTAAAACTTCCGCCATTATTTTCATAAAGTATTTTTGTCGTTTTCTCAATCTAACAATAATTCCGTTGTGGGGTCCACCAATGATTGTCTCGTCGTACGAATATTCTCTGTTAAAACGAATATTCCCCGACCAATCGAATATAATATAACACTTGAGTACTTTGAAAAATTTATAAATATTACCCACAACTATAACATTATATCAAATTCATTCCATAATATTTAAAAATAATATTTATAGAAAAATCATCTTTATTAAAAAGTTGGGGTCTTATAACTTGGATAAAGAAAGGAAAGTTAAATTTCATTGTGAATAGTACCCATGAATAATACCGTATGAATAGTACCCTGACATGCAAAGTACCCCGAATGAATAGTACTCGAACGAATAGTAACCCATCATGTAAAGTACCCCGAATGAATAGTACCCATAAATGGAGAATATAAAAGAAAACGATATCCCTTGACGAGTACAAAAGAAATGATAGCTCATACAAGTATAAAAGAATATACGAAACTGCAAATGGATTTTCACCTGTCATGTGTTAATCCGCGTAGACATATCATTTTCACAATTTAATAAAGAATGAATACGAAGGGTTATTCACCATGCATGCGGTAATCCGCGTAGACAGGTTACTCCCGCAGATTAATAAAGAATGAATACGAAGGGTCATTCACCATGAATGCGGTAATCCGCGTAAACAGGTTACTCTTGCATATTAATAAGGAATGAATACGAAAAATAATATCCCTTACGGATACGAAAAATAATATCCCTTACCTTAGTACTGCAATAGTTTAGTAGCATAATACTCTTCTTCTTTCTCTCTAATTCTCTCTCTATAGTTCCTCTCACTATAACTTGTTATTATAACTTTGCTCTTCCAAATTGGTAGGAAATAATGAATGGATGAATGAGTATTTATAGGCTAGGAAGAGGTGGTAAATTACAAGGTTATTTATACTTTAGTACTTTCCTCTTTGCCTCTATTTTTAATTTTTTCCCTAAAGTATTATCAATCTTGCATAACCTCCCCTAATCGTACTTACATGTGAACCAATAGTTCCTTACATGTGAACCAATAAAAATTAATTGCTCATTTATTCGATTAATTACCCGTTTGGTCAATTTAACATATAAAAATCAACTATTATCGAAAAAAATGTCGATTTCGGTCACGAACATTAATATTCCCAACACAATAGAAATATTTTTATCAACAATTTTATCTTTGAATTTTTGAAGTTTGACTTTTTTCGAAAAAGTTAACTGTTCACTTTTTAACCAAAAAGTCAACCACGACAAATTTTGTGTTTATAGTCTATCTTGACTAATTTCATCATCCCAGACTAAAATATCTCGTCCACGTCTCTAAATTCAACTTCAAACTCAAATTTGATTTTTAATTTCATTTTTTTTTGTGTTTTATACACATTTTTACTTTCTTAGTTAGTTCAAACTATTTAATTAGTCTTGACTAACTATGATGCCCCCAAAATATGTATACATCACTCATTCTGAGTCGCCAAATACATGGTACTTAAATCAAATATAAATTTCTTTTATACAATACGACAACAACGTAACTTAGAGTTTTTACACGAATATTGTCTCATAGACAGTATTCAAACTCAAATGAAGTCCTCATTACATTTATTATCACACTATTTTATAAAATAGTGAGGACTACTATAGCCATCATCTCGGACCGTCACTCTGTTCCCCGACTAGTCCCAGCTACGTTCTTATTTTCTGAAGAGAACAATGAAAGCAAAAGGGTGAGCTCAATTAGCCCAGTATGAAATATTATGACTAAGATAATACAGAATAAATTATCGTTAGCCTTCAACAGTGTTAAACTAATAAAATACAATAAACATCAAGTTTAACTGCAGCGGAACAAGCAATCTATTAGAAGAGTCAAGTAGAGCATGATATCTACTGTCTTCTACGATTTAAAAAGTTTTTCATCAACTTTATCGCTGAGACTCAGCTTAATAAGTAAACCACATCATCGAATCATCCCTGCATTACGGGCCAAGGATATTCATGTAATCATCAATGGTCATGATCATACCAACAACTGTCCATCAATTCACTACGGGCCAATGAGGACTTTTACCACATCATTTGTAACATTACGGTCATGATTATACCGAATAATCTCTGGTCATAATCATACCAATCAATAGTACATCTATGCAGGTAAGCCACAGATGACTTTTACCACAATATAAGCATGAGGATGATGACAATAATATAAGAATTCAATCAAACGAGATCAAGAATAAATATTAAAGACTTTAAATTTATTCAGAGTTTAAAAATATCCAAATTGTCAACATGATACTGCTTTGTGGAGTAAAATTCAAGAATAATATTCATGTATCAAAAATAATCTTGGACAGAAAAGAAATCAATTTTTGTCGTGAATAGTACCCCGTGAATAGTATTTCAGGAATAGTATTTCGGGAATAGTACCACGGGAATAGTACTTCGTGAATAGTACCCCGCCATGAAAAATGCTCTGAATACTCGAGTGATTAATACCCGAGTGAATAGTAACCCGTGAATAGTAACTCGGTATGAAAAGTATCCCGAATTCTCGGGTGAATAATATTCGAGTGAATAGTAATCGAGTGAATAGTACCCCGTGAATAGTACCCTAGGTGAAAATATTGATATTTAATAAGAAAGTTTAGATCAATATTTCAATAAAACGATACTGGATGAAGCGCAAAACTCAAGGATATTCCACTAATTCCAGGAATTATAGAAGCAATACTTACCACGGTAAATTTAGATGAAAAGGAATAATATACGAAACTGCAAATAAATTTTCACTGTCATGCGGTAGTCCGCGTAGACAGGTTATTCCCATAGAATAATAAAGAATGGAATAACAAAAGATTTCACCATGCATGCGGTAGTCCGCGTAGAGAGGTTATTTCCACAGAATAATAAAGAATGAAATAACAAAAGATTTTACCATGCATGCGGTAGTCCGCGTAGACAGGTTATTCCAATAGAATAATAAAGAATGAAATAACAACCCTTACGAGTATTAAAAGAAAATAACTCTCTTCATGAATACGAAAGAAATAATACCCCTTACGAATATAACAAATAATATCCCTTACGAATACAACAAATAATATTCCTTACGAATGTTGAACAAAGATAATATTCCTTATGATTACGAAAAATAATATCGTAAGCGAATATGAAATAAATAACACCCCTTACCTTAGTAGAAAATTGAATACTGAAGTAGGGTAGTAGCAGAATACTCTTCTTCTTGCTCTCTATAGTTTCTCTCTAGAGTTTCAGTGAATTTGTAAGAAATAATGAAGGAATGAGCTTCTATTTATAGGAAAAAGGATTGAATAGCAACTAATTCATGAACGACCCAGATTAATTTACTTTTAAACGGATGGTCCATATTGATTTATTATTAAAACTTAAAGCAACGGTCCATAATGATTTACTATTAAAACTTTAAACCAGCGATCCATATTGATTTACTATTATAACTTTCCACCAGCGGTCTGAAAAATTAGCATATCTCCTCATGAAATAATAAGTCAAACTTATAACAAACACCTCATAACAAACCCCTTTATTTATATCAAAAATTGAATAAATATTTACCATAAATCACTTATCTTTAATAAACACATTTTCAATCTATTAACAATTATTCATCATTAATATTATAACTTACAATATTTAACAACCAGATCATTCCCAGGAAAGAGGGGGCTTTTCGATAAGGATTTCTCCCTATTAGTGCGCAATTAGGTGACCAAACCTTTTCTCGACAGAACTTTTTAGACATCGTCAATATTACAAATAATAATATGAATAACTTTGTCGTCTCAATTATTGATTTACTAATAATAAATATTATGCAAATGATACTGTGACAATAATTGAATCAATAATATGAGAGATATTATGCAGTAACTACTATAACAATAATTGAGTAAACTGAATGGCTTCTTACGTAAGCATCAATAATCAATGCCGTGTGCTACTATGCAACCACGCGTATTACTGTTCTTTTACCACCGGGTATTTCAACAGTTTAATGGTAAAATTTTCACCGTTATTTTTATTAAAAGATATTTTTGTCGTTTTCTAACTCTGAAAGTTATTCCGTTGTGGGGTTCACTAATGATGGTGTCGTCGTACAAATATTTCTTGACAAAAAGAATATTCCTACGATCAAATGAATATTCCCCGACACAACGAATATTTTATATCAACTTGTTTATTTTGTAAAATTTTCACATATCACCCTTAACTTTAACCCTTTATCAATTTAACCATTAAATAGAATAATAATTATAAGAAAATTGAATACTTTCATTTCATAAAATTCGGGGTCTTACAATCTCTCCTCCTTATGAAATTTCGCCCTCGAAATTTACGTACGTACTTGGTATGCCGAAGAGGTGAGGATACCTTGTTTAGATTCTAACTCTTGAGGTATAACCTGTGAGTGTCGAATATGTTCCTTCCTATCCAAGATTTTAACACGTATCTCCTCATACGTTAAATCTTCTGCTATCTTGTCTAGTTCTAATTTAATAATGTGGTTCAGGTCGTCCACATATTTACATAACATCGACACGTGAAAAATGTTATGAACACGCGACATACTTGGCTGTAAAGCGAGTCTATAGGCCACAGTTCCTACTCGATCGAGGATTTCGAATGGCCCAATTAAATCGAGGGTTGAGATTTACTCTCTTCGTCGATTCTTGCTTCTAGAATAACGCCCTCTTGAACCTTCTTCTTCACATTCATCAGCTCCGGGTGTGTAGCTTGAGCGGCTTTAACTTTATCGATTAAAGTCGATTCTAATCGAATATTCGCTATCTTCATATAGATTTTTGGAGTCTTTAACTCTATCTCCATCTTTTGAAAGTTGATCGTACGAAATGGGTCTTTGTGTTAACAATATCGCACTTGTAAACGCATACGATCTTCTACTCAACGTGTCAGCTACCACATTCACTTTTTCAGGATGGTATTGAATGGTACGATCGTAATCTTAAACACCTCGAGCCAACATCTTTGGTGCATGTTACGTTCGTTCTAGGTGAAGAAATATTTGAGGTTTTAGAAATGGATTTTGTACTGGGGTCAATACAAAATTCGATTTCACGCTCTGGGGTAGGCTAGGAAGTCTTCAGGGAATTTATTAACGATAAAAATATCATTCAAAACTGTGACTCTTATCCAAGACTTGGATAGCACTTCACATTGATACCTATTAACTTGCCACCGTTATTCAAGGCATCCTCCTACGGAAAGTATGGCTTTGGTGCATCCACACAAGGAAGTCACCAGCGAAAGGCTCGGGGCTCTTTACTTATGGCTTAATATGATAGTGATTGACTTTAGTGGTTTGGTTGCTTGAATTCGCATAATAGGTTGGTTAGAAATATGAAAGGTAACAACCTTACGAAAACAATCAATTTTAGCATGATGAGTAGTTAACCAATCAAATCCTAAAATCACGTCAAATGCAAGTATTTTCAAAGAGATGAGATCGACAGGTAACATGCGAATACCAATTTGAATCAAACAAGACTTATAAATAGTGGATGTAATAAAGGTTTCTCCTAACGGAGTTTTAACAGATAAGTCAAAGTCTAATTTCTCCAGAGTTAAATTTAAACGTTGAGCGCAAGTAGGAGAAATAAAAGAATGAGTAGAACCTGTATCTAATAAGGTATAGACTTCTCAAGAATTTATAATTAACTAACCCGACCCGCTTTTTGAGAAGTCACAAAAAACGCTCTTCCTTGAACTACCGATTTTGTCTTGTTTGGGAGGACCTTTGATGCCTCCATCCCAGCTGGACTTGACTTCGGTGTACGACAAAATCGGGCTAGGTGACATTCTTTTTCGTAATTATAACACACTTTGGACTGCTGCGTACAGTTTGGACTGATGTGTCCCTCCCCTCCGCATTTGTAACATACGACCGGCGGTCGTTCTCCTTCCTTAATAACAGGTGCTGGTGCTGACGTGTTTCCATCATTATTGAATTTTCTCTTCTTAAAATTTTCACTTCTATTATCTTGGCCATGATTACCACCAAAGTGGTTACCATTCTGGCATGTTGATTCCCTCCACGTTTGTTGTCACCGCTTCGATGACTGCTACCACTGGTATTATCGATTTGCCAGCTGCTCTCTCTTGGTTGGGTTGACTCATTATCGTGCTTCAATAACTGAGCCCTATTTACAACATCTGAATACAAACACAGTTTGTGAGAAATTAGGTATTGACGTATCTCAGGTTTCAAACCTCTTAGAAACATCCGCGTCATTCTCTCCTCATTATCAACTAAGTGGGACGCAAACCAGGATAACTCGACAAACTTAGCTTCATACTGCGACACGGTCATATTGTTTTGCTCCAGCTTGATGAATTCTACCTCCTTCATATGACAAATACTTTCGGGAAAGTACTTGTCATTGAACAGTTCTTAGAACTTCTCCTAAGATATCTTCAGTGCGGTAGGCTGAGTATGTTTTACTGATTTCCACCAGTAATCTGCCTCTCCTCGCAACATGAAGGTGGCAAAGGGAACCTTTTGCTCCTCGGAGCATCCCAAGACATCAAATATCTTGGTGATCTGCTTTATCCATGTCTACGCCTTAAGTGGTTCTGGCTTTCCCACAAACTCCGGTGGTCCCAGCTCCATGAACTGCTTAGCGGTGACCAACCGAGAGTTGCCAGTGTTTCCACCTGCATTTTAAACAGGAGTCGTTCTCGCCTGATGTTGCATGAATTGCATAAAGCCTCTGAACATCCCATCGTTCATCATCTGGTCGGTGTTGTTGTTTACTTGAGGATTATTGCCTTCCTAATACACATTATCCTGGGTATTGATCGTTGGTCACTCAACGGTCTCATGTGCTTCATTGCTTATCTCAACATTTTTATATGCCATTTTCAAAAACTGCCACAAAACAAGAGTTAATTGACATAGCACATATTATCCCTATACTCTGACCGACCAAATAAATACCAAATAAACTTAAGTAGGTCATACTAACGAAGAAATTTTCCGTCTCTCCCCTCCTAGTTCTAGTCTCACATCTCAGCTAGGGATCATATCCCTAAGCTTTGATACCAACTGTGACGCCCCCAAAATAGGTATACATCACCCATTCTGAGTCGCCAAATACATGGTACTTAAATCAAATACAAACTTCTTTTATACAATACGACAACAGCGTAGCTTAGAGTTTTTACACGAATATTGTCTCATAGACAGTATTCAAACTCAAATGAAGTCCTCATTATATTTATTATCGCACTATTTCATAAAATAGTGAGGGCTACTATAGCCACCATCTCGGACCGTCACTCTGTTCCCCGACTAGTCCCGGCTACGTTCTCATTTCCTGAAGAGAACAATGAAAGCAAAAGGGTGAGCTCAACTAGCCCAGTAAGAAATATTATGACTAAGATAATGCAGAATAAATTATCGTTAGCCTTCAACAGTTTTAAACTTATAAAATACAATAAACATCAAGTTTAACTGCAGTGGAACAAGCAATCCATTAGAAGAGTCAAGTAGAGCATGATATCTACTATCTTCTATGATTTAAAAAGTTTTTCATTAACTTTAACGCTGAGACTCAGCTTAATAAGTAAACCACATCATCAAATCATCCATGCATTACGGGCCAAGGATATTCATGTAATCATCAATGGTCATGATCATATCAACAATTATCTATCAATTCACTACGGGCTAATGAGGACTTTTACCATATCATTTGTAACATTACGGTCATGATTATATCGAATAATCCCTGGTCATAATCATATCAATCAATAGTACATCTATGCACGTAAGCCACAGATGACTTTTATCACAATATAAGCACGAGGATGATGACAATGATATAAGAATTCAATCAAACGAGATCAAGGATAATTATTAAAGACTTTAAATTTATCCAGAGTTTAAAAATATCCAAATTGTCAACATGATACTACTTTGTGGAGTAAAATTCAAGAATAATATTCATGTACCAAAAATAATCTTGGAAAAAAAGAAATCAATTTTTGTCTTGAATAGTATTTTGGGAATAGTACCCCGTGAATAGTACTTCGTGAATAGTATCCCGACATGAAAAATTTCTCGAATACCCGAGTGAATAGTACCTGAGTGAATAGTAACTCGGTATGAAAAGTACCCCGAATCCTCGGGTGAATAATACTCAAGTGAATAGTAACCGAATGAATAGTATCCCGGGTGAAAATATTGATATTTAATAAGAAAGTTCAGAATAATATTCTAATGAAACGATACTGGATGAAGTGAAAAACTCAAGGATATTCCACTAATTTCAGGAATTATAGAAGCAATACTTACCACGGTAAGTATAGATGAAAAGAAATAATATACGAAACTGCAAATGGATTTTCACTGTCATACGGTAGTCCACGTAGATAGATCATTTTCACAATTTAATAATAATTGAATACGAAGGGTTATTCACCAGGCATGCGTAGTCCGCGTAGACAAGTTATTCCCATAAAATAATAAAGAATGGAATAACAAAAGATTTCATCATGCATGCGGTAGTCCGTGTAGACAGGTTATTCCCACAGAATAATAAAGAATGGAATAACAAAATATTTCACCATGCATGCGGTAGTCTGCGTAGACAGGTTATTCCAACATAATAATAAAGAGTGGAATAACAACCCATACGAGTATTGAAAGAAAATAACTCTCTTCATGAATATGAAAGAAATAATATCACTGACGAATAAAACAAATAATATCCCTTACAAATACAACAAATAATATCCCTTACGAATGTTGAACAAAGATAATATTCCTTACGAATACGAAAAATAATATCGTAAGCGAATATGAAATAAATAACACCCCTTACCTTAGTAGAAGATTGAATACTGAAGTAGGGTAGTAGCAGAATACTCTTCTTCTTGCTCTCTATAGTTTCTCTTTCTAGAGTGTCAGTGAATTTATAAGAAATAATGAAGGAATGAGCTTCTATTTATAGGAAAAAGGACTGAATAGTAACTAATTCATGAATGGCCCAGATTAATTTACTTTTAAACGGATGGTCCATATTGATTTACTATTAAAACTTAAAGCAAAGGTCCATACTGATTTACTATTAAAACTTTAAACCAGTGATCCATATTGATTTACTATTATAACTTTCCACCAGCGGTCTGAAAAATTAGTATATCTCCTTATGGAATAATAAGTCAAACTTATAACAAACCCCTCATAACAAACCCCTTTATTTATATCAAAATTGAAGAAATATTTACCATAAATCACTTATCTTTAATAAACACATTTTTAATCTATTAACAATTATTAATCATTAATATTATAACTTACAATATTTAACAACCAGATCATTCCGAGGAAAGAGGGGATTTTTCGATAAGGATTTCTCCCTATTGGAGCGCAATTAGGTAACCAAACCTTTCCTCGACAGAACTTTCTAGACATCATCAATATTACAAATAATAATATGAATAACTTTGTCGTCTCAATTATTGATTTACTAATAATAAATATTATGCAAATGATACTGTGACAATAATTGAATCAATAATATGAGAGATATTATGCAGTAACTACTGTAGCAATAATTGAGTAAACTGAGTGGCTTCTTACGTAAGCATCAATAATCAATACCATGTGCTACTATGCAACCACGCGTATTACTGTTCTTTTACCATCGGGTATTTCAACAGTTTAACGGTAAAACTTTTGCCGTTATTTTTATAAAAAGATATTTCTATCGTTTTCTAACTCCGACAGTTATTCCGTTGTGGGTTCACTAATGATGGTGTCGTCGTACGGATATTCCTTGACAAAAAGAATATTCCCCAACCAAACGAATATTTCCCGACACGACGAATATTTTATATCAACTTGCTTACTTTGCAAAATTTTCACATATCACCCTTAACTTTAACCCTTTATCAATTTAACCATTAAATAGAATAATAGTGATAAGAAAATTGAATAATTTCATTTTATAAAATTTGAGGTCTTACGGACCAAATGATGAACGATGAGATGTTTAGGAGCTTTCTACAATTCATACAACACCAAACGAGAGGGATTCTTATTCAAAATACTGGTGGATGCAGAGACGTGGATTAAACAGATCACCAAGATATTTGATCTCTTGGGATGCTTCGAGGAGAAAAAGTTCCCTTTGCCACTTTCATGTTGCGAGGAGAGACAGATTATTGGTGAAAATCTGTAAAACGTACTCAACCTTCCGCACTAAAGATGTTTTGGGAGAAGTTCAAAGAATTGTTCAACGACAAGTACTTTCCTGAAAGTATTCGTCACATGAAGGAGGTAGAATTCATCAAGCTGGAGCAAAACAATATGACCGTATCGCAATACGAGGCTAAGTTTGTCGAGTTATCCCGGTTTGCATCCTATTTAGTTGATAATGAGGAGCGAATGACGCGAATATTTCTGCGAGGTTTGAAACCCAAAATACGTTAATATTGTAACAATCCAGAATTTTAAATTGTTATTCCAAATATTTATTGAATTATATAAATATTTTAATTGATGTGTTTATTGTTGAATAAATATTTGTTAAATTTGATTTGATTTGATTATTTATTTGTTAAATAAATATTTTATGAGTTAAGAAAATTAATTATTATGAGATAATATTTAATTTAATAATTAAATTAGAGAGTTGATAGGGATTAAATGAATTATTATAATATTTTTAATTTAATTTGGTAAGTAAAGTGATGTATTAATTTATTAAAATTTATTAAATAAAATTATAATGAAGATTATAATTTTGTAGTAATATGGTTATGTGACAAATAGATTTATTAAGTTATTAGTGGCTTTAGTTTAATTAAATTAGAATATGGAAATTTAATTAAATAAAGTTTGACTATAAACTAAATGATTTATTAAAATAAATTAAAGTAGTTTAAATGGATTTACCCAAACAAGGCTTAAAGACATTAAGCCTTTATTTTAAAAGTGTTTATGCCAAACGAAGCCTTATGACTTTTGAATTTGAATTATAATATAAATAAAAGAAATCAAAATAATAAATAAAATATATTTTATAACGGATATACGTTTAAGTTTTTGTAACTGATATAATTAAGTATGCGTAGCATTATGTGTGAGACCCCAAATTTTATGAATAAATATTTAATTTTCTCGAAATAATTATGGTGTGAATTTGATATAATATTATAGTTGTGGGTATTATTTATAAATTTTGCAAAGTAAGCAAGTTGTTTTAAAATATTCGTTTGGTCGGAGAATATTCTTTTTGTCGGGAAATATTCGTACGACGGCACAATCATTGGTGGACCCCACAACAGAAGTATAGTCGTAGTTAGAAAACGACAAAATTATCTTTCTATAAAAATAACGGCTGAGGTGTTACGGTTAAAACCGTTAAAACTGTTGAACTACCCGGTAGTAAAAGTACAGTAATACGCGTGGTTGCATAGTAGCACACGGTATTGATTATTGATGCTTACGTGAGAAGTCACTCAGCTATACTCAATTATTGCTACAGTAATTGCTGCATCATATCTCTTAAATTATTGTCATAGTATCATCTGTATAATATGTTATATTATTAAATCAATAATTGAGACGTTGTGGTAAGTTTGGTTATTTTTATGGGGGGCCATATGTCATCATTTAAGAGTCTCTTCGTCAATAGTAATTACCGTCGTCAATAGTATTTACCTTGATCAATAGTATTTACCTTCGTCAATAGTATTTACCTTGGTCAATAGTAATTACCTTCGTCAATAGTATTTACCTTGGTCAATAGTAATTACTTTCGTCAATAGTAGTTGTCCCTTCAATATTACCAAGAGTCATTTGACCCTTCGTTAAGACCAAGAGTCATTTGACCCTTTGTTAAGACCAAGAGCCACCCTCAGTTTTTCTATAAATAGAGACCTAGGGCTTCATTATTTTTCACGAATTCATTCAAGCTATAGAGAGAGAAAGTATAGAGAGAATAAGAGAGAGAGAATAAAAGTATTCTGCTACTTCACTTTTCCAATATCCAGTTCTTTTAAGGTAGGGAATATTATTTCTTTTATATTCATGAAGAGAACTTCTGTTATTCCATTCTTTATTATTCTGTTGGAATAACCAGTATGCGCGGTCTACCCTATACTTGGTGATATTCTTCTATTATTCTGTTGGAATATCCTGTCTGTGTGTTTTACACCGGACCTGGTTCCGTCTTTATTATTATTCTGTCGGAATATCCTGTCTGTGTATTTTACACCGGACCTGGTTCCATTATTTATTATATTGTTCTTTATTATTCTGTAGGAATATCCTGTCTGTGCGTTTACGCCGGACCTGGTTCCATTATTTATTATTCTGTCGGAATATCCTGTCTGTGCGTTTACGCCGGACCTGGTTCCATTATTATTATTCTGTTAAGAATAACCTGTCTGTGCGGTCTATCGCATGCATGGTGAATTCTTTTGTTTTTCCATTCTTTATTATACTCAGTTGATTAAAACTTTGACTTCTATACTCCATGAAATTAGTGGAATATCCTTGACATTTGCGCTTCATCTAGTATCTATTCATGAAAATATTCTCCTGATCAGTCTTGAAGTTTACTCCACAAAGCAGTATCATGTTGACAATTTGGACGTTATTAATTCCTGGATAAATTAATTCTTGAACTTGTTTTATTGAATTCTTATATCATTGTCATCATCCTCATGTTTATATTTTGTTGAAAGTCATCTGTGGCCTGTAGTGCATAGATGGACTTGGTATGATTATGACCAGGGATTATTCGGTGTAATCATGACCGTAATGTTACAAATGATGTGGTAAAAGTCCTCATTGGCCCGTAGTGCATTGATGGACAATTGTTGACATGATCATGACCATTAATGAATACACAATTATTCTTGGCTGTAGTGCATGGATAATTGTGGTCGTGATACTAAAGAATATCCTTGGCCGTAATGCAGGGGTGATTCGATGATATGGATTATTATTAAGCTGAGTCTCAGCGATAACAGTGTTGAAAAACCTTTTAAATCATAGAAGATAGTAGATTTTATTTGTTACTTGACTCTTCTAATGGATTGCATGTTCCGCTGCAGTTAAACTTGATGTTTACTATATTTTATCAGTTTAACACTGTTGAAGGCTAATGATAATTTATTCTGCATTATCTTAGTCATAATATTTCTTACTGGGCTAGTTGAGCTCACCCTTTCTTTCACTGTTCTCTTCAGGAAATGAGAACGTAGCTGGGACTAGTCGGGGAACGGAGTGATGGTCCTAGATGGTGCATTAGTAGTCCTCATTATTCTGTGAAATAGTGTGATAATAATTGTAATAAGGACTCCATTGAGTTTGTATAATTTCTAGATGATAATATTTGTATTCAAACTCACAGTATATATTTTGTCGTATTATACACGACTGTTGTATAATTAAGTTGTATTTGAATTTTGTACCATGTAAGTGGCGACCCAAGATGGGTGATGTATACCTGATTTTGGGGGCGTCACATTATGCCTATCAGTTTATATTTTATGCATAAGTGTTAGTTGGTCTAAACCTAAGAAAAAAAGAGAAGAGAGAATACAGAGAAAAGAAATTAGAGAGAGTTTGCAGAGAGAATATATAGAATTCGAGAGAAAAGTTCTGTGATTCCAAAACTATTTCTGTATTTTAGCAAGGATTGTTCAAGCAAGAGAAGGTATACTTCCATAACCTTAATATTATATATATATATATATATATATATATATATATATATATATATATATATATATATATATATATATATATATATATATATGTTCTACATCATGAATTTCAAGTCTCTGTGAATTCAATTTTTTGAATTGTTGTTAATACAACTGAGTTATTGTATTTATATGTATTTGTGATGTTAGAACTAGCATCTAGACAAGATTTTGTGTACTAATCACGTTCAAAAGAAAGAAAACTTTTTTATGGTGCATGTTTATATATATGGCTTGTGAAAGTACCAAATTTGGAAGTTAATTTGTAAACTAATCGGTAAATTGAGCCTTGAATATATTAATTCAGTAAGTAACGAAGAGAACATAGTTTGAATGAGTTAATAGGGTGTACAATGGTGATCACAGTGTTAATTTTGTTAAGGATGTTAAAAAATGGAGTTTTTGCATAAAACATGGAATTAAAAGGTTTTATATTTGATCTTTAAGTTATTTATATGGGTAAAATTAAGTCAGAGACGTTAAGATATGTTTATGTGAAGTCTATGTAAATGATACGTGTTAAATTGGTTGCTAGTAAGTAAGTTCTAAGCTAAATTAACTTTAGTTGTGTTCTTCGCGCCTGGAACTGTAATTCGGCACCGCAGCGTCAGGTCTCGCGCCGCAGCGCCTATCTCAGGCCTGTGTCTCGCGCCACAGTGCCAGCGCTGCCGCAGTGTCGTTCCCAGTGTAAACTGGGGCACCGCAGCGCCAGTCAGCAGTGTTGGCCAGAAAGTGTGTTTTAAATATACAAAATCTGTAATTGTTGATAAGGTGCAATGTTATAACTGTTAAAATGTAATTTTTATATTGTGGTGTTATAGTACCAACAGTGAGAATATTATTAACAAGTAATGAGTTATGTTATTGCATTAATAGTGTGACTTGACTATATGATTAAAACTAAGCCATACATGAAATAGGTACTTAATTATGTACGGAGTACATGTAATAACTAATTATGTCATGATGACATGTGTATAGGATATTGAGAATCGAGTTATTACGATTTAGCCTATAAGCAAGGCACGTTTTCGAACTCTAACCTCTACTTGAGTACTGTTCTATTTACCTTTATATTGAGTAAGTAATTCCTAATCCTATTTATACAACTTAATTATAATCACGCAAACTTTTTAACCTAACTCTTACTTTGAGAAAGTTTCCTACTTTTAACTTGTTTCTTAGCATGCAAACTTCTAAATTCTGATACACTTATGTTGAACAAGTTTTATCGCTCAATTTACTATTTATTATGCATGCTCAATAACTCAATTCTGTTACTAAACAAAATTTTATCCTTAGCTTAATATTGTTCAAGCAAGGTATGTTACGTTATTTAATGCTTATGCTTTTAGTTCATTTCTAAAGCATGACCTTAATATACAATGTTGATTCATTTATGAATTATTCCATAGCATATTGTTATTACATTTTTATTTAACTAATTATTAGTTGATGTTCGTTAAACTCTAAATTACCTTGAAACTTATCCAAACTAAACTTACTTTGGTGCGGACTTGTATTCTAAATACTGAGATGAACAACCCTATTACAGGGGATAATTTACGCATAGCGTTTAGATGTTTGTGCACAATACATTGTACGAAGGGCTGATCCCCCCTAAGTACGAGAAGTCCCTACAGTCTTATAACTGTTTAGGTTTAAGTTGAAAGAATACTTATAACTTTGAACATAGTTCGTGGTCTTATGACCCTCAGATATATACCTCAATTTCTGTTATTGATTATCATTGATAAAGAATAGTATTCAGTTCTATTGAGCCTATTCGTTTGACAGTTGTTATGATATTATTATTCATTGTCACTTCAAGTGAGCATTTGTTTGCTCACTCTTGCTTATATAACTATTACAACTAAAGTTGAGAAGGTCGATAAACCTACCACCAGTAAAAAGAAAGGAAAGATGAACAAGTATTGAAGATGTGTAAACCTATTGACTTTTATATTGTCAAACTCTATTTTAAATATTGTGATGTAGTTATTTAATTTTTCGCACTTGATGTTTGTATTTAATGGTTAGATAACCTGAGAAATATTATTGAACTTATTGATGTAATCCTTTAATGGGAAGGTTTATTGTTAAATTTTATTATATTTGGGTAGTTAGAAATGAATGTTTTTATCAAGTGAACACCAAATCTTGTGAGAATAAAGTACCCAGATTTGGGGGTGTCACAAATATCTCATTTCTCACAAACTTTGCTTGTATTCAGATGTTGTGAATAAGGCTCAGTTATTGGAGCGCGCTAACGAGTCAGCCCAACCAAAAGACAGCAGCCGGCAAAATGATAACAGTCATACCAGTGGTAGCAGTTATCGAAGTGGTGACAACAAACGTGAAGGAAATCATCATGCCAGAAATTGTAACCACTTCGGTGGTAATCTTGGCCAAGATAATAGAAGTGGAAATTTTAAAAAGAGGAGATTCAACAATGATGGAAAGACAGCAGCACCAACACCCGTTTACAAGGAAGGAGAACGACCATCGGCCGTATGCTACAGATGCGGAGATGAGGGACACATCAGTTAAAACTGCACGCTGCAACCCAAAGCGTGTTTCAATTGCGGAAGAGAAGGTCACCTAGCTCGATTTTGTCATGTGGTAAAGTCAAGTCCAGCTGGGATAGTGACACCAAAGGTTGTCCTAGACAAGTCAAAGCCGGTAGTTCATGGGAGAGCGTTTGTCGTAACTTCCCAAAAAGCGAGGAACCCGAACAAAGTTATCACGGGTAAGCTAATTATAAACTCTTGCGAAGTCTATACCTTATTCGATACCGGTTCTACCCATTCTTTTATTTCACCTACTTGCGCTCAACGTTTAAAATTGACTCCAAAGAAATTAGACTTTGACTTATCTGTTGAAACTCCGTTAGGAGAAACCTTCATTACATCCATTGTTTATATATCTTGTTTGATTCAAATTGGCATCCTTACATTACCTGTTGATCTCATTTCTTTGAATTGCATTTGATGTGATTTTAGGGATTGATTCGTTAACTACTCATTATGCTAAAATTGATTGTTTTCGTAAGGTTATTAACTTTCATATTCCTAACCAACCTATTATGCGAATTCAAGCAACCAAACTACTAAAGTCAATCACTGTTATTAAGCCATAAAGCCATTCGTTTATTGAAAAACGGATGTCAAGCTTTCTTAGCCCATATCACGGATTTAAATAAAAATACGTCAGATTTGAATGATATTTCTATTGTTAATAAATTTCCTGAAGTATTCCCTGAAGAACTTCCTGGCCTACTCCAGAGCGTGAAATTGAATTTTATATTGACCTTGAACCCGGTACAAAATCCATTTCCAAAACCCCATATCTAATGGGTCCTATTGAACTCTAGGAGTTAAAAACCCAACTACAAAAATTATTAGACATCAGTTTCATTCATCCTAGTACGTCTCCTTGGGTGCTCCTATTTTATTTGTAAAGAAGAAAGATGGGAGTATGCGACTTTGCATTGACTATCGGGAGTTGAATCATATCATCGTAAAAAATAGGTACTCGTTGCCTCGCATTGATGACCTGTTTGACCAGTTGCAAGGTACCAAATTTTTTTTAAAGATCTATCTTCGTTCCAGATATCATCAGTTAAAAGTTAAAACTGATGACATTCCAAAGACTGCTTTTAGAACTCGGTACGGGCATTACGAATTCCTAGTCATGTCTTTTGGATTGACTAATGCTCATGCTGCCTTCATGGAAATGATGAACCGAGTATTCAAGGAATATTTGGATCATTTTGTGGTTGTCTTTCTTGATGACGTCCTCATATACTCCAAAAGTCGTAAAGATCATGAGCAACACTTGGGGCTGATACTCTAAAAACTACTTAAAAATAAGCTATACGCCAAGTTGAAGAAATGCGAGTTCTAGCTTGAGAAAATAGCATTCCTTGGGCAGGTATTATTGAATCATGGAATATCAGTTGATCCAGCAAAGATTGAGGAAATACAAAGTTGGGAACAACCTAAGTCAGTAACCAAAGAACGTAGCTTTCTAGACTTATCTAATTATTATCGGAGATTCGTGGAAGGATTTTCTCGAATCATCACTCCGTTAACTCAGCTGACTCGAAAAGATACAAAATTCGGTTTGAGCAAGGATTATGAGAAGAGTTTTCAAGAACTCAAGAGGAGACTCATTTCAGTGCTTGTTCTGACAATACCATCAGGTTCGGAGGGATTTATCATTTACAGTGATGCTTCAGACAGAGGTTTAGGATGTGTTCTCATTCAACATGAGAAAGTCATAGCCTATGCCTCACGACAACTCAAAGAATATGAGAGAAATTATCCTACTCATGATCTAGAGTTGGCAGCAGTCATTTTTGCGCTAAAGATCTGGAGACATTACCTGTATGGGGAGAAAGTGGAGATCTATACAGATCATAAAAGCCCCAAATATTTCTTCACCCAAAAGGAAATCAACATGCGGCAACGACATTGGCTCGAGCTGTTGAAAAATTACGATCATACCATTAAATACTATCCTGGAAAAGTGAACGTGGTAGCTGACGTGTTGAGTAGAAGATCATATGCGGGTACGAGTGCGATATTGTCAACGCAAATGCCCATTTTGTATGACTTAAAAAGGATGGAGATAGAGTTAAAGACTTCAGGGACCTAAGTGATGATTTCAAATATACAAGTAGAATCGACTTTAATCGATAAAGTTAAAGTTGCTCAAGTTATAGACCTGGAGCTGATGCATATGAAGAAGAAGGTGCTATTCCAGAAGCAAGAATCGATGAAGAAAGAATACTTCGAGTCAACTCCAGACTTTGTGTTCCTAACGACTCTAATTTGAAGTATAAAATCATTATGGAAGCACACAACACACCGTTTGTAATCCATCCTGGGAGTACCAAAATGTATCGTGATCTTCGACATACATTTTAGTGGAGTAATATAAAGAGAAAGATAGCGGAGTTTATCTCAAGATTTTTAACTTGTCAACGTGTCAAGGCGGAGCATCAAGTGCCAAAAGGTCCATTGTAACCCCTTAAAATTCCATAATGGAAGTGGGAGTACATTAACATGGATTTCGTTACTGGTCTTCCCAAGGTTTCTCAAGACATTGATGCAATTTGGGTCATTGTCAATAGATTAACTAAGTATGCTCATTTTTTACCTATACGAGAAACTTATTCACTTGAATGTCTTGCTCATATATACATAAATGAAATTATAAGACTGCATGGTATGCCAGTATCCATAGTTTCTGATCGAGACCCAAAATTCACTTCACAATTTTGGGTTAATTTGCAGAAAGCTATGGGCAAAGATTTACGATTCAGTTCTGCATATCATCCTCAGACGGACGGGCAATCAGAGAGGACTATTCAAACTCTTGAAGATCTATTAAGAATCTCTGTCCTAGATTTCAAAGGAAGTTCGGACAAGTTCTTGTCATTAGTGGAATTCTCCTACAACAACAGTTATCAATCAAGTATAAGTATGGCCCCATTCGAGGTGTTGTATGGACGAAAGTGTCGTTCTTTAATATGCTGGAACGAGGTGGGTGAAGCAACGTTGTTGGGACTAGAATTGGTACGTATGACTACAGAAAAGATTCCAATGATCCGTTAGCGTATACAAACCTCACAAGATCGACAAAAGATTTATGATGATCTTCTCAAAGGGACGTGGAATTCAATGTTGGAGATCATGTGTTGTTACGTGTTGCTCCATGGAAAGGAGTTACAAGATTTGGAAAGAGAGAAAAGCTAAACCCTCGATTCATTGGTCTATTTGAAATTCTCGATCGAGTAAGAACTGTGGCCTATAGACTCGCCTTACCGCCGAGTATGTCTCGTGTTCATAAATTTTTTATATATCTATATTACATAAATATGTGGAAGAACTGAACCATATTATTGAATTAGAACTAGGCGAGATAACAGAAGATTTAACGTATGAAGAGTTACATGTTAAAATCTTGGATAAGAAGGAACATATTCTACGTTCAAAGGTTATACCTCAAGTCAAAATTTTGTGGAAAAACCACGATATTAAAGAAATGACCTGGGAGTTAGAATCTGAAATAAAAATAAGGTATCCTCATCTCTTCGACATACCATGTACGTACCCTAATTTCGAGGACGAAATTTTATAAGAAGGGGAGGTTGTGAGACACCTACTTTTATGAATAAAAATTTAATTTTCCCTAAATGTTATTTTGAATAATAAAGTGTGGATTTGATATAATGTTATAGTTGTAGGTAATATTTACAAATTTTACAAAGTAAGTAAGTTGTCATAAAATATTCGTTTGTTCGGGGAATATTCGTTTTATCAGGGAATATTCGTACGACGACACAATCATTGGTGGACCCCACAATGGAATTACTGTAGGATTTAGAAAGTAATAGAAATAACCTTTTTATAAAAATAACGGCAAGGCTTTTACTGTTAAAACAATTGAAATACCCGGTGATAAAAGTACAATAATACGCATGATTGCACAATAGTACACGGTATTGCACAATATCTTTGATTATTGATGCTTACGTAAGAAGTCACTCAATTTTGTTCAATTATTGTAGCAATAGTTGATGCATAGTATCTCATATTATTGATTCAATTATTGTCACAGTATCATCTGCACAATATTTTATATTATTAAATCAATAAATTTGTCGTTATCTTCATCTGACAGTTATTCTGTTATAGGGGCCACAAACAGTTATGCCGTCGTACGAATATTCCCCGACAGAAAGAATATTCCACGACCAACGAATATTCCCCGACAACAATGATTATTTTATAACCACTTGTTTATTTTGAAAAAATTTCATATATCACCCTTAACTTTAACTTTTATCAATTTAACCATTTACTGAATAGAAAAATTGAATATTTTTATTTCATAAAATTCGGGGTCTTATAATCTCCCCTCCTTATGAAATTTCGTCCTCGAAATTTACGTACCTGGTATTTCAAAGAGTTGAGAATACCTTGCTTTCATTTCAGATTCCATCTTCCCTGTCATCATGATTTTTCCATTGCCCATCTCCTGTATTTTAGATATCATTCTAGAATATAACTTCAAAACAATGGTTAATTTAACAAATTAACATATCACATAATATCCCGATATTATGACTAACCAACAAATAAGCTTAGGTAGGACACACTAGCGAAGGATTTACTCATCTCTCCCCTCCTAGTTTTATTCCCCGATCTCCGCCAGAGACCATATCCCTAAGCTCTGATACCAAATGTGACAACCCCAAAACAGGTCCATTCCATCCAACCTATTCTGAGTCGCCAAATACATGGTACAGAAAATAACTACAACTTTATTACAACAATTGTCGTGCAAAATATAACAACACATATGCTGTGAGTTTGGATGCAAATATATACCAAATGTGACTCATGTCCCAACCGTGGACAACACCTCACAGTGGTACCTTACATAAAGGTATAGTCAAAAACTGTTTTAGAAATTAGAATCTTTGGGAAGTGCTCAAGGAAACCTTCGTACATGGGAGGCCATGCGTCTAGGTTATGATAGATATCATATGGCCACAGAATTATCATTGGTTGACCCAATAGACCCCAAAGAAAAACTAGAAGATTACAATCATAGTCTTCCCAATGGTAAGTCTTCTCTTGACTTATCATTATCTCCACGGTTTCTAATTGAGAATTATACTTCAAACAAACACCAAGATTATATAGGTAGTGCTCGTAAATATACTCAGCCAGTAGATGAGCACAATCCTCTCTTATGATGACACGAGGTTGTATGTTGTTAGACATCTTGTATGATAGTGGCAAAACACCCTTCCAACGTTGGGTTCGCTTCACCCTAGATGATTCACCAAATATAACTACTAAATGATGACCACCGTTCTATTTTCCTGTTACCCTCGCTTGACCCAGCTACACTCTTATTACCTGAAAGGAATTGTGAAGTAAAAGGGTGAGCACAACTAGCTCAGTAAAGAATATCATGACTAAAGATAAATAAGTTATCAATAGCCTTCAACAGAATTAAATCAGAGATTTAGAACATATGGTAGATGATAAAAATTTCAACCATAGTTGCAGCGGAACGAGCAATCCATTAGAAGAGTCAAATAGACCATAAAGTCTATTATCTTCTCCATGTTAAAAGTCCACCAACAATGTTTTATCCCTGTAACATCAATCAACAGTTCCTTTCCACAATCATATGAATAATTCATAATCATAATTGTGATTCTAAATTCCTCTTCGCATCCAGGACAAAGATAATTTTCATCACCTGAAACATCAAACATCATGGTTATACCAAATCACAGTTCCTGTTCATAATCATACTAATAACTTCATCTTTGCACTACGGGCCAAAGATATTCATCAACAAGTCATCTTTGCACTACAGGCCAAAGATATTCAACAACGGGTCATCTTTGCATTACGAGCCAAAGATATTCATCAACAACTCATCTTTGCACTACAGGCCAAAGATATTCGTATCTCAAAGAAATATATAATCATTTCAGAATTTATATAAACAATAATTATAACCATGTTAATCAATTCGTCTTTACACTTAAGCTAAAGATATTCAATTATAAATTCAATGGTCATGATCATACCAGTTAACAATTCATCTTTGTACTACAGGCCAAAGATATTCATCAGTCACGATCATACCAATAATTTACCCATCTTTACACTCAAGTGAAAGAGAAATTCAACATTAAGGTTATAAAAATGTTATATATAATAGTAAAATTAATATAATCAAAATATCTAGATTTAATATCAAGAGTAATATTCATAAATCAACTATAATTTGGTTAGAAAAGAAACTAATTTTATCATGAATAGTAACTCGTGAATAGTAACCCATGAATAGTAACTTCATGAATAGTAACTCATGAATAGTAAACCCGACACAAAAAGATAGAAATTCTACAATAAAATACATACCAATATTTTGGTATAATGATATTGAAAGAATAATATTTCTTAAGCTTATAAACAATTTATTTTTAATTGTTTACACTTTACTAAATAATGCATTTAATCATCCTAAAATGCCAAACTCATAAAATTTCATTACCAATAACCAAAACCCTCATAAAAAATCTGCATATACCTCATATAGGATTTTCAAGCATTAAAATCCTCTTTTCCAATTTTCTTACTTCACATAACATATTTAATTTATTTACTCATAACTAGTCTATTTTCATGAAAAATACCAAATCAGTTCCAAAAATATTTATTTTTTGGAATTTAGCAGAATATAGTCCCATATTGAATATATATTTTTCTCAGAATTTTTAAAACTCATTTACTATTTTTCATATGGCCAAAACCGCTGAATATTTGGACATTTATCATAAATTGTACTTTTATCCAAAAAAATCCGAAATTCACAAAGTATACTGATATTATATAGATGTACTCTTAATAAAAATTTTATCAATTTTGGAGTTAACCACAAGGAGTTATGAGCGGTTACTTTTACAATAGTCCTTTCTCATAAAATCCATAACTCCTAATCTATACATCCAAAAATCACCATTTTTGGACACAATCTATAAAATTCATCAAAATATCATTTCAAATTTTTTCAGAATTTTTGAAGGTCAGAAAAATTACGAAACTGAAAAAGATAACAACCCTTAAAATCCCTTACTATCCCTTACCTCAAAATAGCAGCACTTCTGACCGGTATAAGGCTGAAGAAAACTTGCACTGATGAATAGAAACTCACAAAGTATCTAAATACTCACAAAATACACTCAATAATCTAGAGAGAGAAAGAGAGAAAACTTATGAATTCTGGTGTGATTTTCAATTCTAACTTAGCCCTCTATTTATAGAAAAAATGTTAGCACGCCGAAGCAGACTTAACCTGCAACCTGATGGCTTTACCTGCTACTATTCCCACCTACCACATTTGAATAAAAATCTCAGCACATTTCTTCACCAACCAAGAGAGGGGCCCACCAAAATGATTAACTCCAAAAATTAAACAATTTCTGAAGCAGTCGTCTCGTAAAATTCATAACAAATTATACGTTCATTTTTAACGGTTCAAAATTTGTGGACATATACTCAACTTATATATGTATAACATATCTAAATATTACCACGATCCAACGGTCGGATTAAAAATTATAACCCTCGCAAAATATCTCAAAAACCCTAATTTGATTTTCAATACCTCCGTTCCGACAAAAATACAGATAAAACACCTCAACATTAACTCCTTCATTTTTAACCACAAAAATATATCCCTCATTTATATCCACATAAAATAAATATTTCCTTATCAGATGAATCAAAAATTAATTATTCACAAATAATATTACAGAATCACATTTATGACAACCAGGCCGTTCCCAGGAAAGAGGGGGCTTTCCAATAAGAATTTCTCCTTACTGGCGCGCAATTTGGTGACCAAACCTCTCCTTAGACAGAACTTTCTAGACATTGCCAATAATGTTATCTAATAATATTATTCAAATAATATAAATTATTGATCTGATAATGAGAAAAACTGTGCAGTGACAATTATTGAACAAAAATAATATAAAATTTTAACGTAGCAATTATTGAATCAATAAAATAAAATATTGAACAGTAATTACTGTAACAATTATTGAGTAGTGCTTTCTTACGTAAGAATCAATAATTTCAAAAGTACTGTGCAATACCGTGTGCTACTGTGCAATAACGCGTATTAATGTATTTTAACCACCGGGTATTTCAACAGTGTTAACGGTAACAACTACGCCGTTATTTATAAAAACTCAAATTTGTCGTTATCTTCATCCGACAATTATTCTGTTATGGGGCCCACAAATAGGTATGCCGTTGTACGAATATTCCCCGACAGAAAGAATATTCCACGACCAACGAATATTCTCCGACAACAATGATTATTTTATAACCACTTGTTTATTTTGAAAAAATTTCATATATCACCCTTAACTTTAACTTTATTAATTTAACCATTTACTGAATAGAAAAATTGAATACTTTTATTTCATAAAATTCGGGGTCTTACAGAAAGAAACTTGCTCTGATGAATAGAAACTCTCAAAGTATCTAAATACTCACAAAATACACTCAATAATCTAGAGAGAGAAAGAGAGAACTTGTTTCTGGTGTGATTTTCAATTCTAACTTAGCCCTCTATTTATAGAAAAATATTAGCACGCCGAAGCAGACTTAACCTGTAACCTGATGGCTTTACCTGCTACTATTCAAGCCTACCACATTTGAATAAAACTCTCAGCACATTTTTTTACCAACCAAGAGTGGGGCCCACCAATTCTAGAATTTTCTACCAAAATGATAAACTCCGAAAATTCAACAATTCTTGAACCAGTCATCTCGTAAAATTCATAATAAATCATACGTTCATTTTTAACGGTTCAAAATTTGTGGACATATACTCAACTTATATATGTATAACATATCCAAAAATTACCACGATCCAACGGTCGGATTAAAAATTATAACCCCCGCAAAATATCTCAAAAACCCTGATTTTTAATACCTCCATTCCGACAAAAATACTGATAAAAATCTCAACATTAACTCCTTCATTTTTAACCACAAAAATATATCCCTCATTTATATCCACATAAAATAAATATTTCCTTATCATATGAATCAATAATTAATTATTCACAAATAATATTACAGAATCACATTTATGACAACCAGGCCGTTCCCAGGAAAGAGGGGGCTTTCCAATAAGGATTTTTCCTTACTGGCACGCAATTAGATGACCAAACCTCTCCTTAGACAGAACTTTCTAGACATTGCCAATAATGTTATCTAATAATATTATTTAAATAATATGAATTATTGATCTGATAATGGAAAATACTGTGTAGTGACAATTATTGAAACAACAGTAATATAAAATATCAACGCAGCAATTATTGAATCAATAAAATAAAATACTGAACAGTAATTATTGTAACCATTATTGAGTAGTGTCTTCTTACGTAAGAATCAATAATTGGTGCAGTACAGTGTGCTACTGTGCAACAACGCGTATTACTGTGTTTTAACCACCGGGTATTCCAACAGTATTAACGGTAACAACTACGCCGTTATTTATAAACAACTTATACTTGTCGTTTTCTTCATCCAATCGCTTTCCGTTATGGGGCCCACAAAAGACTGCGCCGTCGTACGAATATTCCCCGACAGGAAGAATATTCCACGACCAAACGAATATTCCCCGACAACAATGAATATTTTATAACCACCTGCTTATTTGAAATATTTCCGCATTTTACCCATAACTAACCTCATTAATCAATTTAACCCTTACTATTTCAAAATAATAAATTGAGGGAATTTAAATTTCATTTATTAATAATTTGGGGTCTTACAACCTCCCCTCCTTATGAAATTTCGTCCTCAAAATTGATGTACGTACCCGGTGTTTCGAAAAGATGAGGATACCTCGCTTTCATTTTCGTTTCCAACTCCCAGGTCATTACCTCAATAGCATGGTTTCTCCACAAAACTTTAACTTGTGGTATGACCTTCGTGCGTAGGACATGTTCCTTTCTATCCAAGATCTTGACAGGTACCTCTTCGTACGTTAAGTCTTCAGCTATCTCGTCTGGTTCTAACTCAATAACATGGTCTGGGTCTTTCACATATTTACGTAACACAGATATATGAAAAACATTATGAACACGAGACATACTTGGAGGTAACGCGAGTCTATAGGCCACATTTCCTACTCGGTCAAGAATCTGAAATGGACCAATAAATCGTGGATTGAGTTTTCCTCTCTTCCCAAATCTTGTAACTCCTTTTCATGGAGCCACACACAACAATACATGATCCCCAATGTCGAATTCCACGTCCTTTCGATGAAGATTCGCATAACTCTTTTTTCGATCATGTGCCGTTTGTATACGTTATCGAATCGTTTGGATCTTCTCTGTAGTCATTCGTACCAACTCTGGTCCTAGCAACATTGCTTCTCCCACCTCATCCCAACATACTGGAGAGGGACACTTTCATCCATATAATGCTTCAAATGGGGTCACACCTATACTTGCCTGATAACTGTTATTGTAGGAGAATTCCACCAATGGTAGGTACTTATCCCAACTCCCTTTGAAATCTAGGACACAAAGTCTTAATAGATCTTCAAGAGTTTGAATAGTCCTCTCTGATTGTCCGTCCGTTTGAGGATGCTATGCCGAACTAAATCGTAAATCTGTGCCCATAGCTTTTTGCAAGCTAACCCAAAATCTTGAAGTGAATCTTGGGTCACGATCCGAAACTATGGATACTGGCATGCCATGCAGTCTCACAATTTCATCTACGTATATACGAGTAAGATGTTCAAGGGAATAAGTCTCCCGTATCGACAAGAAATGAGCAGACTTGGTTAATCTATCAACAATAACCCAAATAGCATTTATACCTTGAGAAACCGTGGGAAGACCCGTAACGAAATTTATGATAATGTGTTCCCACTTCCATTTCGGAATCTCAAGTGGTTGCAATGGACCCTTTGGCACTTGATGTTCTGTCTTTACACGTTGACAAGTTAAACACCTCGAGATAAACTTTGTAATCTCTCTCTTCATATTATTTCACCAAAATATATGTCGAAGATCACGATACATTTTGGTACTTCCAGGATGGATTGCAAATGGTGTATTGTGTGCTTCCATCATGATCTTATACTTCAAATCAGAATCATTAGGAACACAAAGTCTGGAGTGGACTCGAAGTATTCCTTCTTCATCGATTCTTGCTTCTGGAATAGCACCTTCTTGCACTTTCTTCTTCATATGCATCAGCTCCGGGTCTGTGGTTTGAGCAACTTTAAATTTATCAATTAAAGTTGGTTCTATGTGTATACTTGACATCATCGTACTCGTTCCTGCATATGATCTTCTACTCAACGCGTCAGCTACCACGTTTACTTTTCCAGGATGGTATTGAATAGTGTGGTCGTAATCTTTCAACAGCTCGAGCCAACGTCGTTGCCGCATGTTGAGTTCTTTTTGAGTGAAGAAATATTTGAGGCTTTTATGGTCTGAATAAATCTCCACTTTCTCCCCATATAGATAGTGCCTCCAGATCTTTAGCGCGAAAACGACTGCTGCCAACTCTAGATCATGAGTATGATAATTTCTCTCATATTCTTTAAGTTCTCGCGAGGCATAGGCTATAACTTTTCCACGTTGCATGAGAACACATCCTAGCCCTTTGCCTGAAGCATCGCTGTAGATAACAAATCCATCCGAACCAGATGGTATGGTCAAAACAGGTACCGAAATGAGTCTCCTCTTAAGCTCTTGAAAACTCTTCTCGCATTCCTCGCTCCATACGAATTTGATATCTTTCCGAGTCAGCCGAGTTAACGGGGTAGCAATTCGAGAAAATCCTTCCATGAATCTCCTATAATAACCAGCTAAGCCCAGAAAGCTACGTACTTCAGTCACCGTCTTTGGTTGCTCCCAACTTTGTATTGCTTCAATCTTCGCCGAGTCAATAGATACTCCATGTTTTGACACCACGTGCCCTAGGAATGCCACTTCCTCAAGCCAGAACTCACATTTCTTCAACTTAGCATATAACTTGTTTTCACGCAGCCTTTGGAGTACCAGCTTCAAATGATGCTCATGATCTTCACGGCTTTTGGAATATATGAGGATGTCATCAATAAAGACAACAACAAACTGATCCAAATAATCCTTGAATACTCGGTTCATCATATCCATGAAAGCCGCAGGAGCATTAGTCAATCCAAAAGACATGGCTAGGAATTCATAATACCCGTACCGAGTTCTGAAGACAGTCTTTGGAATATCCTCAGTTTTAACCTTCAGCTGATGATATCCAGAACGAAGATCGATCTTTGAAAAGAATTGTGCTCCTTGTAACTGGTCAAATAGGTCATCAATACGAGGTAACGGATACATATTCTTAATAGTGACATGATTTAATTCCCGGTAATCAATATAAAGTCGCATACTCCCGTCTTTCTTCTTTACAAATAAAACAGGAGCACCCCAAGGAGATGTACTAGGACGAATGAAACCGATGTCCAACAACTCTTGTAGTTGGACCTTTAACTCCTGAAGTTCAATAGGAGCCATTCGATATGGGGTTTTAGAAATGGGCTTTGTACCAGGTTCAAGATCAATAAAGAATTCAATTTCACGTTCCGGGGGTAGACCGGGAAGTTCTTCAGGAAATACGTCAGGAAAGTCAATAACAACAGGAATATTATTCAAATTTGACGTGTCTTTATTCAAATCCATAACATGGGCTAAGAAAGCTTGACATCCGTTTTTTAATAAACGAATGGCTTTATGGCTTGATATAACAGTGATTGATTTTAATGGCTTAGTTGCTTGAATTCGTACAACAGGTTGGTTAGGAATATAAAAACTAACAACCTTACGAAAACAATCAATTTTGGCATGATGAGTAGTTAACCAATCAATCCCTAAAATCACATCAAAAGCAAGTATCTTTAAAGAGATAAGGTCAACAGGTAATGTGATGGTGCCAACTTGGATCAAACAAGATTTATAAACAGTGGATGTGATGAAAGTTTCTCCTAACGGAGTCTCCACAGATAAATCAAAGTCTAACTTCTCCGGAGTCAAGTTTAAACGTTGAGCACAAGCAGGAGAGATAAAAGAATGGGTAGAACTGGTATCTAATAAGGTATAAACTTTGCATGAATTTATGATTAGCTTACCCGTGATCACCTCGTTTGGGTTACTCGCATGTTGACCAGTCACGACAAACGCTCTTCCAGGAACCGTTGACTTTATCTTTTCTGAGATAGCTTTTTGAGTCACTATCCCTGCTGGACTTGGTTTTGCTACAGTGCAATCTCGAGCGATATGTCCTTCCTTTCCACAATTATAACATACCTTAAACTGTTGTGGGCAGTTTGGGCTGATATGTCCTTCTTTTTCGCACTTATAGCATATAACCGGTGGTTGTTCTCCTCCCTTGGAACCAGTTGCTGCTGGTGCTGACGTCTTCGTATTGTCATTGTTGAATCTCCTCTTTTTAAAATCTCCTCCCGACTCGCTTCTTCTATTTTCATAACCACGATTACCACCAGAGTGGTTGCCGTTCTTGTATGTATTTTTCTTTCTCCGCTGGTTATCATTGTTCTGATGACTGATGTCACCGATATGATCTTGGTTGTGGTCCCTCAGTTGACCGTATTCGTTATCTCGCTCTAATAATTGAGCCCTGTTGACAACATCTGAATAGAGAGAAAATTTATGAGAAATGAGATATTGACGTATGCCGGGTTTCAAACCTCTAAGAAACATCCTCGTCATACGTTCCTCATTCTCCACCAAATGAGGTGCAAACCTGGACAACTCTGCAAACTTCGCCTCGTATTGAGACATCGTCATGTTATTCTGCTCCAGTCTAATAAACTCTACCTCCTTCATATGACGAATACTTTTAGGAAAGTACTTGTCATTGAACAGTTTCTGAAATGTCTCCCAAGACATGCTGAGTGCGGCTGGATGGGTACGCTTCACAGACTCCCACCAGTAGTCTGCCTCGCCATGGAACATAAAGGTGGCGAATGGAACCTTCTGTTCCTCCGTGCATCCTAAGACATCAAATATCTTTGTAATTTGCTTGACCCACGTTTCCGCCATGATCGAATCTGGCTTTCCCTTAAATTCTGGTGGTCCCAATTCTTTGAACTGTTTGGCTGTGACAAACCGTGAATTGCTATCATTTCCTCCTATATTTTGAACGCGTGTCTCCCTCGTCTGGTTTTGCATGAATTGCAAAAAACTTCTAAACATTCTATCGTTCATCATCTGCTCATTGGTATTGTTCACAGGAGGAACATTGCCAGCCTGTTGCACGTTCTCCTCGTTGGTAAGCACCGGTGTCTCTACGGTCTCATTTACTCCACTGTTAACATTCTCAGTCGACATTCTCAAATACTGCCATAAAACAAGGGTTAATTAAATAAATTAACAAATCACATAATACCCCAATATTATGACTGGCCAATAAATAAGCTTAGGTAGGACACACTAGCGAATGATTTATTCGTCTCTCCCCTCCTAGTTCTATTTTCCGATCTCCGCCAGAGATCATATCCCTAAGCTCTGATACCAACTGTGACGCCCTCAAAATAGGTATACAACACCCATTTTGAGTCGCCAAAGTACATGGTACAGAAACAAATACATCTTTACAGTTACAACATAAGAACTGTGAGTTTAAATACAAATATTGTCATCTAGACAATATCCACACTTAAATAAGTCCTCATTACAATTATTAATACATTATTTCACAAAAATGGTGAGGACTACTAAAATAACTTCTAGAACCATCATTCCATACCCCGACTAGTACTAGCTACATTCTCGCCTCCTGAGAAAAATAGAACAAAAAGGAAAAGGGTGAGCTCAACTAGCCCAGTAAAGAACATTATGACTAAGATAATACAGAACAAATTATCGCTAGTCTTCAACAGGAAAAAATCTAATAGAATACAATAGACAACAAGTTTTAAATCAATAACTGCAGCGGAAACAGCAAACCATTAGAAGAGTCAAGTAGAGAATGAGTTCTACAATCTTCTAAAATTTAAAAGTCCATCATCAATATTTTATCCCTGTAACAACAATCAATAACCATCTTTAATCAAATATTCATCTTTGCACTACAGGCCAAATATATTCATTTGTATCACCAGTCGGTCATGTTCATCTCAACACCTGTTCATCTTTGCACTACGGGCCAAAGATATTTATCAGTTAATCATTCATCTTTGCACTACAGGCCAAAGATATTCAGTAATATCATCATTTAGGACTGAGGATGATGAAAAATATCTTAAAGAAAACGAATCCAGTGAAACAAAATAACAAATATTAAGGATTCGTATTTCGATTTATCTATGTCCAAAAATACCTTATAATTATTCATAGTGAAGTAAAATTCAAGAATGATCAAAACATGGATACAATCAAAGCTAGTACCCAGAATAGATATTTTGGACGAAAAGAAGAAAATTTTATTTTTCGGTGAATAGTAACTCGTGAATAGTAACTCGTGAATAGTAACTCATGAATAGTAACCCCGACGTGAAAAGTTCTAAATTTGATAAAAATTTCTAACCAATATTTTGGCATAATGATATTGAAGAAATAATATCATTTTCGAATAAAAAAATTTCCCTTACCTCGTAAAGACAGTACTTCTGGTCGGAATTCCGGTACAAGGCTGAAAGAAACTTGCTCTGATGAATAGAAACTCTCAAAATATCTAAATACTCACAAAATACACTCAATAATCTAGAGAGAGAAAGAGAGAAAACTTGTTTCTGGTGTGATTTTCAATTCTAACTTAGCCCTCTATTTATAGGAAAATGTTAGCACGCCGAAGCAGACTTAACTTGTAACCTGATGGCTTTACCTGCTACTATTCAAGCCTACCACATTTGAATAAAAATCTCAGCACATTTTTTTATCAACCAAGAGTGGGGCCCTCCAATTCTAGAATTTTCCACCAATATGATAAACTCCGAAAATTCAACAATTCCTGAACCAGTCATCTCGTAAAATTCATAAAAAATCACACGTTCATTTTTAACGGTTCAAAATTTGTGGACATATACTCAACTTATATATGTATAACATATCTAAATATTACCACGATCTAACGGTCGGATTAAAAATTATAACCCCCGCAAAATATCTCAAAAATCCTGATTTTTAATACCTCCATTCTGATAAAAATACTGATAAAAATCTCAACATTAACTCCTTCATTTTTAACCACAAAAATATATCCCTCATTTATATCCACATAAAATAAATATTTCCTTATCATATGAATCAATAATTAATTATTCACAAATAATATTACAGAATCACATTTATGACAACCAGGCCGTTCCCAGGAAAGAGGGGGCTTTCTAATAAGGATTTCTCCTTACTGGCGCGCAATTAGATGACCAAACCTCTCCTTAGACAGAACATTCTAGACATTGCCAATAATGTTATCTAATAATATTATTTAAATAATATGAATTATTGATCTGATAATGAGAAATACTGTGTAGTGACAATTATTGAAACAACAGTAATATAAAATATCAACGCAGCAATTATTGAATCAATAATATAAAATACTGAATAGTAATTATTGTAACCATTATTGAGTAGTGCCTTCTTACGTAAGAATCAATAATTGGTACAGTACAGTGTGCTACTGTGCAACAACGCGTATTACTGTGTTTTAACCACCGGGTATTCCAACAGTATTAACGGTAACAACTACACCGTTATTTATAAACAACTTATACTTGTCGTTTTCTTCATCCAATCGCTTTCCGTTATGGGGCCCACAAAAGACTGCGCCGTCGTACGAATATTCCCCGATAGGAAAAATATTTCAGGACCAAACGAATATTTCCCGACAATAATGAATATTTTATAACCACCTGCTTATTTGAAATATTTACGTATTTTACCCATAACTAACCTCATTAATCAATTTAACCCTTACTATTTCAAAATAATAAATAGAGGGAATTTAAATTTCATTTATTAATAATTTGGGGTCTTACAGCAGCATAGTAAAAATCAGAAAAATCAATTTTTTCCGCCTAACTTCGCCCATGAATTTCGTCCTGTTCACCCATGATTTTATTCAAATAGTACCCTACCATTCTCCTATAAATAGGATGCTTAGTTTAGAAATGAAAATCACACCAGAATCAGAGAATTCTTCTTCTATAATATTGTGCGTATTTCTTTAGAGTTTATGGAAACCTTGAGTGTAGAAAATAGTACAAGTTTTCTTCAAGAATATCTCCGCTATACTAATCAGAAGTACTCTCCTTTTAAGGTAAGGGATATTATTTTTGGTCAATATTCGTAAGAAATAATATTTTCTTCCATACTCTGTAGTATGTAAGTAATATTATTTCGTTTCATATTCCTAAATCTACACTTATTTTGATAAGTATTGCTTCTATACTCCTTGAAATTTGCGCTTCATCTAGTATCGTTTCACAGAAAATATTAATTTCTTACGAATATTGACCAAAAATAATATCCAGGGTACTATTCACGATAAAAATTAATTTCTTTTCTGTCCAAATTATTTTTTATACATGAATATTATTCTTAAATTTTACTCCACAAAATAGTTATCATGTTGACAATTTAGACATTCTTAAACTCTGAATAAATTGAATTATAAATTTTAATATTTATCATTGATCTATCTTAATTGAATTCTTAAATCATTGTCATCATCCTCATGCTTAAATTGTGATGAAAGTCATCTTTGGCCCGTAGTGCATTGATGGACTATTGATTGGTATGATTATGACCAGAAATTATGTATCACTATAATCATGACCTGTAATGTTACAGACAAATGATGTAGTGAAAGTCCTCATTGGCCCGTAGTGCATTGATGGACAGTTGTTGGCATGATCATGACCACTGGTGATAAAAACGAATATCATTAGCCTGTAGTGCATGGATAATTCGTTTCCATGGATGTGATACTAACGAATATCATTGGCCCGTAGTACATGGATAATTCGATGATGTGGATTATTTATTGAGCTGTGTTACAGAGATAAAATATTGATGATGAACTTTTAAATCATAGAAAATAGTAGACATCATGCTCTACTTGACTCTTCTAATGGATTACTTGTTCCGCTTCAGTTAAACTTGTTGTCTATTATATTCTATAAGCTTTTATACTGTTGAATACTAAGGATAATTTATTCTACATTATCTTAGTTATAATATTCTTTACTGGGCTAGTTGAGCTCACCCTTTTCTTTCATTGTTCTCTTCAGGAAATGAGAATATAGCTGGGACTAGTCGGGGAATTGAGTGACAGCCTAAGATGGTCTCTATAGTAGTCCTTACTATTTTATAAAATAGTGTGATAATAATTGTAATGAGAACTTCATTTGAGTTTGGATATTGTCTACGAGATAATATTCGTGTTAAAACTCTCAGCATACGTTTTGTCGTATTTTACACGACAGTTGATAATTGTATAAATTAAGTTTGAATTTGAGTTATGTACCATGTATTTGGCGACTCAGAATGGGTTGTTTATGTAAGACCCCAAATTATTAATAAATGAAATTTAATTTCCTCTATTTATTATTCTGAAATAGTAAGGGTTGATTTGATTATTGTGGTCAGTTATAGGTAAAATGCGCAAATATTTTAAATAAGCAAGTGGTTATAAAATATTCATTGTTGTCGGGGAATATTCGCTTGGTCGTGGAATATTCTTACCGTCGAAGAATATTCGTACGACGGCGCAGTCTTTTGTGGGTCCCATAACGGAAAGCGATTGGATGAAGAAAATGATAAAAATAAGTTGTTTATAAATAACGGCATAGTTGTTACCATTAATACTGTTGGAATACCCGGTGGTTAAAATACAGTAATACGCGTTGTTGCACAGTAGCACACGGTATTGCACCAATTATTGATTCTTACGTAAGAATGCACTACTCAATAATTGTTACAGTAATTACTGTTCAATATTGTATTTTATTGATTCAATAATTGCTGTGTTGATATTTTATATTACTGTTGTTTTAATAATTGTCACTACACAGTATTTTCTATTATCGGAACAATAATTCATATTATCTGAATAATATTATTAGATAACATTATTGGCAATGTCTAGAAAGTTCTGTCTAAGGAGAGGTTTGGTCATCTAATTACGCGCCAGTAAGGAGAGATCCTTATTGGAAAGCCCCCTCTTTCCTGGGAACGGCCTGGTTGCTAGTACTGTGATTCTGTAATATTATTTGTGTATAATTAATTATTGATTTATATGATGAGAAAAATATTAATTTTATGTGGATATAGATGGAGAAAATTTTTAATGTGACAATTGTTAAAAATTAATATTTTATCTTTTTCTGATAAAATAATTCATTTAAATATATTATTTTAATAATATATTGATGATGGTATTTTTATAATGAATGTGGGATATATGAGTATATGAGGAGGAAGAGTATTTTTGTGGCATTAAATGATTAACACATGTTTTGCGTGTTGGTGGACATAATTTTTGACCGAAAATTTATTATTGACGGTAAAATCGCTCGTTTGTGGATTTCGGTCAATTTCTGTTTGAAATTTGGAAAAACTTTCTTCTGCAAAGTTGTAGAGAATTAAATTTCCTATAAAAACTCGCGTGATTCGAATTTTCTGATAAAAGGGCTATTTATTATGAATTATTGAAGTTCCGAAGTTCCGAAATAATTGATTTTTGGAAGTTTTAATTATTTTTTTCAAAGAAAACGTTTTTTGTTTGTTTTGTGGGCTACAACATGTGCATAATGAGCTGAGTTCAGATGGTCTTGAGGTGGGCTTGAAAATTATATATATATATATATATATATATATATATATATATATATATATATATATATATATATATATATATATATATTAATATTATATTAAATTTTCTGCTTTGGTGTTCTAAGCATTTTCCTATAAATAGGGTGCTTAGGTTAGAATTGAAAATCACACCAGAAACACAAGTTTCTCTCTATTTCTCTCTCTATATCGAGCGTATTCTTGTGAGTATTTGATACTTTGAGTGTTGCTATACGGTGCAAGTTTCCTTCAGCACTATATCTAGTATTCCAGTCAGAAGTACCGTCTTTCCGAGGTAAGGGATGTTATTTCTTCTTAAATGATATTATTTTCTTCAATATCATTATGCCGAAGTATTGATCTGAACTTTTTATCAAATTTAGAACTTTCCATGTCGGGGTTACTATTCACGAGTTACTATTCACGAGTTACTATTCACCGAAAAATAAAATTTTCTTCTTTTCGTCCAAAATATCTATTCTGGATACTAGCTTTGATTGTATCCATGTTTTGATCATTTTTGAATTTTACTCCACTATGATTATTTATGAGGTATTTTTGGACATGGAATAGCTGAAATACGAATCCTTAATATTTATTATTTTGTTTCACTGGATTCGTTTTCTTAAAAATATTTTTCATCATCCTCAGTCTTAAATGATGATATAAATGAATATCTTTGTCCTGTAGTGCAAAGATTTATGATTTCTGATGAATATCTTTGGCCAGTAGTGCAAAGATGAACAGGTGTTGAGGTGAACATGACCAACTGATGAATATCTTTGGCCTGTGGTGCAAAGATGACTATTTGATTCAAGATATTTATTGATTGATATTACAGGGATAAAATGTTGATGATGGGCTTTTAAATTCATAGATAATCGTAGATTTCATTCTCTACGTAACTTTTCTATGAATTATTATTTTCCGCTGCGAATAATGATTTAAAACTTGTTGTCTATTGTATTCTATTAATTTTTTTCCTGTTGAAGACTAACGATAATTTGTTGTATATTATCTTAGTCATAATATTCTTTACTGGGCTAGTTGAGCTCACCATTTTCCTTGTTGTTCCATTTTCTTCTCAGGAGGCGAGAATGTAGCAAGTACTAGTCGGGGTATGGAATGAAGGTTCTAGGAAGTTGTTTTAGTAGTCCTCACCATTTTTTTTTGTAAAATATTGTACCAATAATTGTAATGAGGACTTATTTGAGTGTGGATATTGTCTAGATGACAATATTTGTATTTACACTCACAGTTTTTATGTTGTATTAATAAAGTTGTAGTTGTTTCTGTACCATGTTATTGACGACTCAGAATGGGTGTTGTATACCTGTTTTGGGGGCGTCACAGTTTATACCTACTTTAGGGGCGTCACAGTTATTAGTTATTAATTAAATGATATATGAATGTATTTATTAGGTCATGTGGAAGACTTTGGGCCGACTTCCCACCCTTATCGAGCTTTGGGATAGAGCCCATACGTCCAAGGACATACCCTCTATATCTCCTGCAACATTAGCTATACTAATAATCATTAGACATTACATTATAAAATTATTTTAAATAGTTGGTATTTAATTAAATTATTTAAATAACTAACATGCAGATAATAAATTACAGGACCGATTTCAGAAGTTTCAAGACCAACGTGTAACTGAGTTGCGGGTGCTAGGGGAGATCCCTAGCTGTCAGATTTCGTCGTTCCTCCGCCCGAGATTACCTTATCTCATGATGTGGAGATGACTCTTTTGTTCGCATCTCAAGATCCCACCAGCAGCCCTACGGGTAGGTATCGACTGTCGGGTCAACTGCGGATACCAGCATATATAATCCCTTGAGGTATTCATTCTTTTATTTCTCGTTCTTTTGAAATTTATATCATTTCCTAAATATTTTCTAAAGTTATTTCAATTTCCGCATACCGAGAGCACATGTTGGATCATCTCATACGGGTGCTGACTTGTCTGGTGAGATATTCTAAAGGGTTATGACGTAGGTGTCGACATTTGGTACGAATCCGATATTCTGTCAGTAGAACTTGGCTACCCATGCTCGCCTGCATCAGCTCGCGCATTACATTGCAACCATCGCTGAGAGTACGAGTATCTTGTTGGAGCAGTTTGACGCGATACCCGATGAGGTTATACGGATGGTTGGAGGCTTTTGGGCCAATGTTGAGTCAACCCCTGACCACTCTTCAAGTATTTCATTCATTTTAAGTTTTATATTATGTCTGTTACTTAATTATTAGTTAGTTGTTTCTTTAATTTTCATTTATGTTTACTAATAGGTTATATATTTTTTATTTTATCAATAGGGTGGCGATGTTAAGCGAGGGGATGATGCCGAGAATAACGAGGATTGTGACTGTATGACCCCAACTTTTATAAATAAAGATAAATTTTCTATAAATATCATTTTTGAATATTATGGAGTTAATTTGATATAATGTTATTGTTGTGGGTAATATTTATAAATTTTGTAAAGTGCGTAAGTTGTTATATAATATTCGATTGGTCGGGGAATATTCGTTTTAACAGGAAATATTCGTACAACGGCACAATCATTGGTGGACCCCACAACGGAATTATTGTCGGATTGAGAAAACGACAAAAATATTTTATTAAAAATAACGGCAGAAGTTTTACCATTGATACTGTTGAACTACTCGGTAGTAAAAGTACAATAATACGTGTGGTTGCATAGTAGCACACGGTATTGATTATTAATGCTTATGTGAGAAGTCACTCAGTTTGATTCAATTATTGTCAGTTAATAATATGAATTATTTAGCGATAATGAAGCTTTGTTTTATTCGTAATATTAACGTAATAAAACAGAAACATCTTTTTATATAAAACAGAATACTTTATTAAAGTTATTCTATAAATAAAATATATTATATTTTATTTAAAAGATTTTTTTTAAATATGGACCGTCAGATTAAAGTAATCAATCTGGACCATTCATGAATTAGTTACTGTGCATTCCATTTTTCTATAAACAGCAGCTCATTCCTTCATTTTTTCTTACGAATTCACTGAACTCTAGAGAGAGAAACTATAGAGTGAAACTATAGAGAGAGAGAGAAGAAAAGTATTCTGCTACTTAACTACTTTCTTATTTCAGTTCTTCTTTAAAACGGTAAGGGGTGTTATTCTTTTTTATTCATAAAGAGAACTGTTGTTATTTCATTTCTTATTATTCTGTTGGAATAACCTGTATACGCGGTCTACCCTATACTTGGTGACATTCTTCTATTATTCTGTTGGAACATCCTGTCTGTGTGTTTTACACCGGACCTGGTTCCGTTTTTATTATTATTCTGTTGGAACATCATGTCTGTGTATTTTACACCGGACCTAGTTTCATTATTTATTATTATGTTGGAACTTCCTGTTTGTGCTTTACGCCGAACCTGGTTTCATTTTTTATTATTTTGTCGGAATATCCTGTCTGTGCGTTTACGTCGGACCTGGTTCCATTATTTATTATTCTGTCGGAATATCCTGTCTGTGCGTTTACGTCGGACCTGGTTCCATTATTTATTATTCTGTTGGAATAACCTATCTGTGCGGTCTATCGCATGTCGGGTGATTTCTTTTGTTATTCTATTCTTTATTATACTCATTTGGTTAAGTTTTAACTTCTATACTCCATGAAATTAGTGGAATATCCTTGATAATTGCGGTTCATCCAGTATCTTTTCATGAAAATATTCTTCTAAGCATTCTTGAATTTTACTCCACAAAGCAGTATCATGTTGACAATTTGGACGTTGTTAATTATTTGATAAATTAATTCTTGAACTTGTTTTATTGAATTCTTATATCATTGTTATCATCCTCATGTTTATAAAATGTTGAAAGTCATCTATGGCATGTAATGCATAGATGGACTTGGTATGATTATAACCAGGGATTATTCGGTGTAATCATGACCGTAATGTTATAAATGATGTGGTAAAAGTCCTCATTGGCCCGTAGTGCATTGATGGACAGTTGTTGGCATGATCATGACCATTAATGAATACACGAATATCTTTGGCCGTGGTGCAGGGGTGATTCGATGATGTGGATTATTTTATTAAGCTGAGTCCCAGCGATAACAGTGTTGAAAAACCTATTAAATCATAGAAGATAATAGATTTTATTTTCTATTTGACTCTTTTATTGGATTGCTTGTTCCGCTGCAGTTAAACTTGATGTTCGTTATATTTTATCAGTTTAACACTGTTGAAGGCTAATGATAATTTATTCTGCATTATCTTAGTCATAATATTTTTTACTGGGCTAGTTGAGCTCACCCTTTCTTTCACTGTTCTCTTCAGGAAATGAGAATATAGCTGGGACGAGTCGGGGAACGGAGTGATGGACCAGATGATAGTATTAGTAGTCCTCACTATTCTATTAAATAGTGTGATAATAATTGTAATGAGGACTCCTTTTGAGTTTGTATAGTCTCTAGTAGACAATAATTGTATTCAAACTCACACTTATGTTTTGTCGTATTGTACACGACAGTTGTATTAGTAAGTTGTATTTGTATTCTGTACCATGTATCTGACGACCCAAGATGGGTGATGTATACCTAATTTTGGGGGCGTCACAGTGACGCCCCCAAAATAGGTATACATCACCCATTCTGAAAATACATGGTACCCAATTTAAATACAAACTTCTTTTATACAATACGACAAAAGCGTAGCTGAGAGTTTTTACACGAATATTATCTTCTAGACAATATCCAAACTCAAATAGAGTCCATATTACATTTATTATCACACTATTTTATAGAATAGTGAGGACTACTATAGCCACCATCTCGGACCATCACTCCGTTCCCCGACTAGTCCCGGCTACGTTCTCATTTTCTGAAGAGAATAATGAAAGCAAAATGGTGAGCTCAACTAGCCCAGTAAGAAATATTATGACTAATATAATGCAAAATAAATTATTGTTAGCCTTCAACAGTGTTAAACTGATAATAAACAAATAGTTTAACTGCAGCAGAACAAACATTCCATTAGAAGAGTCAAGTAGAGCATGATATCTATTATCTTCTCTGATTTAAAAAATTTATCACCAACTTTATAGCTGAGACTCAGCTTAAAAAATAATCCACATCACTGAATTATCGATGCACTACGGGCCAATGATATTCATTAGTATCACAACCACGAATTATCCATGCACTACGGCCAAGTATATTCGTGTTTTCACCAATGGTCATGATTACATGTGACGCCCCCAAAATAGGTATACATCACCCATTCTGAGTCGCCAAATATATGGTATAGAAACAAATACAACTTCATTAAAACACTTGTCGCGCAAAATACGACAACACAATACTGTGAGTTTAAATACAAATATTATTTTCTAGACAATATCCACACTCAAATAAGTCCTCATTATAATTATTGAAATACTATTTTATAAAATAGTGAAGACTGCTCATACAACTGACTAGAAACATTACTCCACACCCCGACTAGTTCCCGCTATATTCTCGCCTCCTGAGAAAAATGGAACAAAAAGGAAAAGGGTGAGCTCAACTAGCCCAGTAAAGAATGTTATGACTAAGATAATATACAACAGATTATCATTAGTCTTCAACAGGGAAAAATCTGATAGAATATAATAGACAACAAGTTTTAGATCAACAACTGCAGCGGAAACAGCAATCCATTAGAAGAGTCAAGTAGAGAATGAATTCTACTATCTTCTAAGATTTAAAAGCCCATCAACGATATTTTATCCCTGTAACATCAATCAATATACATCTTGAATCAAATATTCATCTTTGTACTACAGGCCAAAGATATTCATTTGTATCACCAGTCGGTCAAGTTCATCTCAACACCTGTTCATCTTTGCACTACAGGCCAAAGATGTTCATCAGTTAATCATTCATCTTTGCACTACAGGCCAAAGATATTCAGTAATATCATCATTTAGGACTGAGGATGACAAAAAATATTTTAAAAAAAACGAATCCAGTAAGACAGAAGGACAAATATTAAGGATTCGTATTACAGTTTATCCAAGTGCAATAATACTCTATAACAACCAATTGTGAAGTAGAATTCAAAAATAAAGATCAAAACATGGATACAATCAAAGATAGTAACCATAATAGACATCTTGGATAAAAAGGAAAATATTCATTTTTTCGGTGAATAGTGTCGTATTCGTGAATAGTACCGTATACGTGAATAGTAACCCCGACACAAAAAGTTTCAAATTTGATAAAAGTTTATAATATTTCAGCATAATGATATTGAAGAAAATAATATCTCTTACCTCAAAGAAACAGTACTTCGGAATGAAATATCGGATATGATGCTGAATGAAACTTGTACTGAATAGTAACTCTCAAAGTATCTAAATACTCATAAAATACGCTCGATAATATAGAGAGAGAAAGAGAGAAAACTTATGAATTCTGGTGTGATTTTTAATTCTAACTTAGCCCTCTATTTATAGGAAAATGTTAGCACACCGAAGCAGACTTGACTTGCAACCTGATGGATTTGCCTGCTACTATTCCCACCCACCATATTTGAATAAAAATTTCAGCACATTTCTCACCAATCAAAAGTGGGGCCCACCAATTCTAGAATTTTCTACCAAAATGATAAATTCCGAAACTTTAACAATTTCTGAACCAATCACCTCTTAAAATCCATAACAAATCATATGTTCATTTTTAACGGTTCAAAATTTGTGGACATATACTCAACTTATATATGTATAACATATCCAAAAATCACAACGATCCAACGGTCAGATTAAAAATTATAACTCACGCAATATATCTCAAGAACAGTGATTTAATTTTTAATACCTTGATTCCGACAAAAACACCTCAACATTAATTCCTTCACATAAAATAAATATATCCATCAATTATATCCACATAAAATAAATGTTTCCTTATCATATAAATCAATAATTAATTATTCACAAATAATATTACAGAATCACAATTATGACAACCAGACCGTTCATAGGAAAGAGGGGGCTTTCTAATAAAGATTTCACCTTACTGGCGCGCAATTAGATGACCAAACCTCTCCTTAGACAGAACTTTCTAGACATTGCCAATAATGTTATCTAATAATATTATTCAAATAATATGAATTATTGATTTGATAATGGAGAATATTGTGCAGCGATAATTATTGAAACAACAATAATATAAAATATCAACGTAGCAATTATTGAATCAATAAAATAAAATATTAAACAGTAATTACTGTAGCAATTATTGAGTAGTGCCTTCTTACGTAAGAATCAATAATTGGTGCAATACCGTGTGCTACTGTGTTTTAACCACCGGGTTATCTAACAGTATTAACGGTAACAACTACACCGTTATTTATAAATAACTTTTACTTGTCATTTTTTTCATCCAATCGCTTTCCGTTATGGGGCCCACACAAGGCTGCGCCGTCGTACGAATATTCCACGACCAAACGAATATTCATCGACAAAAATAAATATTTTATAATCACTTGCTTATTTGAAATATTTGCGCATTTTACCCATAACTAACCACATTAATCAAATCAACCCTTACTATTTCAAAATAATAAATAGAGGAAATTTAATTTCATTTAATAATAAGTTGGGGTCTTACAACCTCCCCTCCTTATGAAATTTCGTCCTCGAAATTGACGTACGTACCTGGTGTTTCGAAAAGGTGATGATATCTCGCTTTCATTTCTGATTCTAACTCCCAGGTCATTTCTTCAATAGCATGGTTTCTCCACAAAATCTTAACTTGTGGTATAACCTTGGTGCGTAGGACATGCTCTTTCCTATCCAAGATCTTAACAGGTACCTCCTTATACGTTAAATCTTCGGCTATCTCGTCTAGTTCTAACTCAATTATGTGGTTCGGGTCTTTCACATATTTACGAAGCACAGATACGTGAAAAATATTATGAACACGAGACATGCTTGGAGGTAATGCGAGTCGATATGACACATTTCCTATTCGGTCAAGAATTTCAAATGGACCAACAAATCGTGGATTGAGCTTTCCTCTCTTCCCAAATCTTGTAACTTGTGACGCCCCCAAAATAGGTATACATCACCTATTCTGAGTCGCCAAATACATGGTACAGAATACAAATACAATCGTTAATAAACGACAAGATAGTTGTGAGTTTTAATACAAATATTGTCTTCTAGATAATATCCACTCTCAGAATAAGTCCTCGTAACATTTACTGTCACACTATTTAACAGAATAGTGAGGACTACTAATACTATCATCTGGTCCATCACTCCGTTCCCCGACTCGTCCCAGCTATAGTCTCATTTCCTGAAGAGAACAATGAAAGAAAGAGTGAGCTCAACTAGCCCAGTAAGAGACGCAGCTTAAAAATAATCCACATCATCGAATCACCCCTGCACTACGGCCAAGGATATTCTTTAGTATCACGACCACAATTATCCATGCACTACGGGTAAAGAATATTTGTGTATTCATTAATGGTCATGATCATGCCAACCACTGTCCATCAATGCAATACGGGCCAATAAGGACTTTTATCACATCATTTATAACATTACGGTCATGATTATACCGAATAATCTCTGGTCATAATCATACCAAGTCTATCTATGCACTACAGGCCACGGATGACTTTCAACAGAATAAAAACATGAGGATGATGACAATGATATAAGAATTCAATAAAACAAGTTCAAGAATGAATTTATCCAGGAACCAATAACGTCCAAATTGTCAACATGATACTGCTTTGTGGAGTAAAATTCAAAAATGCTCGGAAGAAAATTTTCATGAAAAGATAATAGATGAAGCGCAAATATCAAGGATATTCCACTAATTTCATGGAGTATAAAAGTCAAAACTTTAACCAACTGAATATAATAAAGAATGGAATAAAAAAAAATCACCATGCATGCGATAGACCGCACAGACAGGTTATTCCAACAGGAGAATAAATAATAGAACCAGGTCATGCGTAAACACACCGACAGGATATTCCGACAGGATATTCCGACAGGATATTCTGACAGAATAATAAATAATAGAACCAGGTCCGGCGTAAACGCACAGATAGGATATTTCGACAGAATAATAAATAATGGAACCAGGTCCGGCGTAAACGAACAGACAGGATAATACTTTCCTGTTTTATATAAAAAGCTTTTCTATTTTATTACATTAATAATACCAGTAAAACAAAACTGAGTGACTTATCACATAAGCATCAATAATCAATACCGTGTGCTACTATGCAACCATGCGTATTACTATACTTTTACAACCGAGTAGTTCAACAGTATTAATGGTAAAACTTCCGCCGTTATTTTCATAAAGTATTTTTGTCGTTTTCTCAATTCGACAATAATTCCGTTGTAGGGTCCACCAATGATTGTGTCGTCGTACGAATATTCCCTGTTAAAACGAATATTCCCCGACCAATCGAATATTATATAGCAACTTGCGTACTTTGCAAAATTTATAAATATTACCCACAACTATAACATTATATCAATTTCACTCCATAATATTCAAAAATGATATTTATAGAAAATTTATCTTTATTTATAAAAGTTGGGGTATTACAACCTCCCTTTCTTATGAAATTTCGCCCTCGAAATTAGGGTACGTACCTGGTATATCGAAGAGGTAAGGATACCTTGACTTCATTTCAGATTCTAACTCCCATGTCATTTCCTAAACATCGTGGTTTCTCCACAAAACTTTGACTTGAAGTATAACCTTGGAGCGTAGAATATGTTCCTTCTTATCCAAGATTTGAACAGGAACCTCTTCATACGTTAAATCTTCCGGTATTTCGTTCGGTTCTAACTCAATAATGTGGTTCGGGTCTTCCACATATTTATGTAACATGGATATGTGAAACATTATGAACACGAGACATACTTGGCGGTAAAACGAGTCTATAGGCCACAGTTCCTACTCGATCGAGGATTAAAAATGGGACAATGAATTGAGGATTGAGCTTTTTTCTCTTTTCAAATCTCGTAACTCCTTTCCATGGAGCAACTCGTAACAACACATGATCTCCTATATCAAATTCCACGTCCTTTCGATGAAGATCGGCATAACTCTTTTGTCGATCTTGTGAGATTTTTATACGTTGCCGGATCGTTTGAATCTTTTTCGTAGTCATACGTACCAACTCCGGTCCCAACAACGTTGCTTCACCCACCTCATCCTAGCATACTAGAGAACGACACTTTCTTCCATACAACGCCTCGAATGGAGCCATGCCAATACTTGCTTGATAACTGTTGTTGTAGGAAAACTCCACCAATGGTAAGAACTTATCCCAACTTCCCTTGAAGTCAAGAACAGAGAGTCTTAATAAATCTTTAAGAGTTTGAATAGTCCTCTCTGATTGTCCGTCCGTCTGGGGATGATATGCCGAACTAAATCGTAAATCCGTGCCCATAGCTTTTTGCAAACTAACCCAAAATCGTGAAGTGAATCTTGTGTCTCGATCATAAACTATGGATACTGGCATACCATGCAGTCTTACAATCTCGTTTATATACATACGAGCAAGACGTTCAAGTGTATAAGTTTCTCGTATTGGTAAGAAATGAGCAGACTCGGTCAATCTATCAACAATGACCCAAATTGCATCAATGCCTTGAGAAACCTTGGGAAGACCAGTAATGAAATCTATGGTAATATGCTCCCACTTCCATTCTGAAATTTCAAGTGGTTGCAATGGACCTTTTGGTACTTGATGCTCCTCTTTGACTCGTTGACAAGTTAGACATCTTGAGATAAACAGCGCTATCTCTCTCTTCATATTGCTCCACCAAAATGTATGACGAAGATCACGATATATTTTAGTACTCTCAGGATGGATTGCAAACGGTGTGTTGTGCGCCTCCATCATAATTTTATACTTTAAATCAGGGTTGTTAGGAACACAAAGTCTGGAGTTGACTCGAAGTTTCCTTATTCATCGATTCTTGCTTCCGGCATAGCACCTTCTTGCACTTTCTTCCTCATACGCATCAGCTCTAGGTCTGTAGCTTGAGCAGCTTTAACTTTATCAATTAAAGTCGGTTCTACTCGTATGTTCGCCATCATCACATGGGTTCCTGGAGTCTTTAACTCTATCTCCATCCTTTGCAAGTCATACAAAATGGGCCTTTGCGTTGACAATATCGCACTCATACTTGCATATGATCTTCTACTCAATGCATCAGCTACCACGTTTGCTTTTCCAGGATGGTATTGGATGGTATGATCATAATCTTTCAACAGTTCCAGCCAACGTCGTTGTCGCATGTTGAGTTCCTTTTGAGTGAAGAAATATTTGAGGCTTTTATGATCCGTAAATATCTCCACTTTCTCCCCATACAAGTAATGCCTCCAAATTTTAAGTGCGAAGACAACAGCTGCCAACTCTAGATTATGAGTAGGATAATTCCTCTCATATTGTTTGAGTTGTCTTGAGGCGTAGGCTATGACTTTTCCATGTTGCATGAGAACACATCCCAACCCTTTGCCCGAAGCATCATTGTAGATGACAAATCCCTCCAAGCCAGATGGTATTGTCAAAACAGGTGCTAAAATGAGTCTCCTCTTGAGTTCTTAAAAATTCTTCTCACATTCTTCGCTCTAACCGAACTTTGTATCTTTCCGAGTCAGCTGAGTTAATGGAGTAGCGATTCGAGAAAATCCTTCCACGAATCTCCGATAATAACCAGCTAAGCCGAGAAAGCTACGTACTTCGGTCACTGATTTAGGTTGCTCCCAGCTTTGAATTGCTTCAATCTTTGTCGGGTCAATAGATATTCCATGACTTGATACTACGTACCCAAGGAATGCTACTTCCTCAAGCCAGAACTCGCATTTTTTCAACTTGGCATGAAGCTTGTATTCACGAAGCTTTTAGAGTGTCAGCCTCAAGTGTTGCTCATGATCTTCACGGCTTTTGGAATAAATAAAGATGCCATCAATAAAGACGACCACAAAGTGATCCAAATATTCCTTGAATACTCGGTTTATCATATCCATGAAGGCAGTAGGAGCATTAGTCAATCCAAAAGACATGACTAAGAATTCATAATGCCCGTACCTATTTTTGAAGGCAGTCTTTAAAATATTCTCAGTTCTAACCTTCAGCTGATGATATCCAGAACGAAGATCGATTTTTAAAAAGAATTATGCTCCTTGTAACTGGTCAAACAGGTCATCAATACGTGGCAATGGGTACCTATTTTTGATGGTGACATGATTCAACTCCCGATAATCAATACAAAGTCGCATACTCCCATCTTTCTTCTTCACGAATAGAACAGGAGCACCCCAAGGAGAAGTACTAGGACGAATAAAGCCAATGTCTAACAATTTCTATAGTTGGGTCTTTAACTCCTGAAGTTTAATAGGAGCCATTCGATATGGGGCTTTATAAATGGGTTTTGTACCGGGTTCAAGGTCGATACAAAATTTAATTTCACGCTCTGGGGGTAGGCCAGGAAGTTCTTCAGGGAATACGTCAGGAAATTCATTAACAATAGAAATATCATTCAAAACTGAGGTATTTTTGTTTAGATCCGTGACATGAGCTAAGAAAGCTTGACATCCGTTTTTTAATAAACGAATAGCTTTATGGCTTGAGATGACAGTGATTAATTTTAATGGTTTGGTTGTTTGAATTCGCATAATAGGTTGATTAGGAATATGAAAGCTAACAACCTTACGAAAACAATCAATTTTTACATGATGAGTAGTTACCCAATCAATCCCTAGAATTACATTAAATGCAAGTATTTTCAATGAAATAAGATCGACAGGTAATGTGAGGGTACCGATTTGAACCAAACAAGACTTATAAACAGTGGATGTAATGAAGGTTTCTCCCAACTGAATTTTCACAGATAAGTCAAAGTCTAATTTATCCGGAGTCAAATTTAATCGTTGAGCGCAAATAGGAAAAATAAAAGAATGGGTAGAATCGGTATCAAATAAGATATAGACTTCGCTATAATTTATGATAAGCTTACCCGTGATGACCTCGTTCGGGTTCCTTGCTTTCTGGGAGGTCACAACAAACGCTCTCCCTTGCACGACCGATTTTGACTTTTTTGGGACGTTCTTTGGTGCGTCCATCCTAGCTAAACTTGTCTTCGATGAATGACAAAATCGGGCTAGGTGACCTTCTCTTCCACAATTACAACATGCTTTGGACGGCATCGCGCAGTTTGGACTGATGTGTCCCTCCCCTCCGCATTTGAAGCATATGATCGGTGGTCGTTCTCCTTCCTTAAACACGGGTGCTGGTGCTGACGTCTTTCTATCATTGTTGAATCTCCTCTTTTTAAAATGTCCATTCTTATTATTTTGGCCATGATTACCACCGATGTGGTTACCATTTCTGGCCTGGTGATTCCCTCCACGCTTGTTGACACCGCTTCGATGACTTCTTTCACTGGTATTATTATTTTGCCTGTTGCATTGACTCGTTATCGCGCTCCACTAACTGAGCCCTATTTACAATATCTGAATACAAACACAGTTTATGAGAAATAAGATGTTGACGTATCTCCGGCTTCAAACCTCTTAAAAACATCCGCGTCATTCTCTCTTCATTATCCACCAAGTGGGACGCAAACCAGGACAGCTCGGCAAAATTAGCTTCGTACTACGACACGGTCATATTATTCTGCTCCAACTTGATAAACTCTACCTCCTTCATGTGACGAATACTTTCGGAAAAGTACTTGTCATTGAACAGTTCTTGGAACTTCTCCCAAGACATCATCAGTGCAGCAGGTTAAGTACGCTTTACCGATTCCCACCAGTAATCTGCCTCTCCTCGTAATATAAAGGTGGCAAAGGGAACCTTTTGCTCCTCGGCACATCCCAAGATATCAAATATCTTGGTGATCTACTTTATCCACGTTTCAGCCTTAAGTGGTTTTGGTTCTCCAATAAACTCCGGTGGTCCCAGCTCCTTGAACTGTTTAGCGGTGACCGTCCGAGAGTTTTCAGTGTTTCCACATATATTTTGGACAGGAGCCGCTCTCGTCTACTGTTGTATGAATTGCATAAAGCCTGTGAAAATTCCATCATTCATCATTTGGTCAGTGTTATTGTTTGCATGAGGATTATCGCCTTCCTGATGCACATTATCCTGATTATTGATATGTCGTGAATCAACAGTCGCCTATGCTCCATGTCATTTTCAAATACTACCACAAAACAAGGGTTAAATAACATATCACATATTATCTCTATACTCTGACCGACCAATTAAATGCCAAATAAACTTAGGTAGGTCATACTGGCGAAGGAATCCCCCGTCTCTCCCCTCCTAATTCTAGTCTCACATCTTAGCCAGGGATCATATCCCTAATCTCTGATACCAACTGTGACACCCCCAAAATAGGTATACATCACCTATTCTGAGTCGCCAAATACATGGTACAGAATACAAATACAATCGTTAATATACGACAAGATAGCTGTGAGTTTTAATACAAATACTGTCTTCTAGACAATATCCACTCTCAGAATAAGTCCTTGTTACATTTATTGTCATACTATTTAACAGAATAGTGAGGACTACTAATACTATCATCTGGTCCATCACTCCGTTCCCCGACTCGTCCCAGCTATAGTCTCATTTCCTGAAGAGAACAATGAAAGAAAGGGTGAGCTCAACTAGCCTAGTAAGAAATATTATGATTAAGATAATGCAAAATAAATTATCATTAGCCTTAAATAGTGTTAAACGGATACAATATAACAAACATCAAGTTTAACTGTAGCGGAACAAGCAACCCATTAGAAGAGTCAAGTAGAGAATAAAATCTACTATCTTCTATGATTTAAAAGGTTTTTCATGACTTTTATCGCTGGGACTCAGCTTAAAAATAATTCACATCATCGAATCACCCCTGCACTACGGTCAAGGATATTCTTTAGTATCACGACCACAATTATCCATGCACTACGGGTCAAGAATATTTGTGTATTCATTAATGGGCATGATCATGCCAACCACTGTCCATCAATGCACTACGGGCCAATGAGGACTTTTACCACATCATTTATAATATTACGGTCATGATTATACCGAATAATCTCTGGTCATAATCATACGAAGTCCATCTATACACTACAGGCCACAGATGACTTTCAACAGAATATAAACATGAGGATGATGACAATGATATAAGAATTCAATAAAACAAGTTCAAGAATGAATTTATCCAGGAACCAATAACGTCCAAATTGTCAACATGATACCGCTTTGTGGAGTAAAATTCAAGAATGCTCGGAAGAATATTTTCATGAAAAGATACTAGATGAAGCGCAAATATCAAGGATATTCCACTAAGTTCATGGAGTATAAAAGTCAAAACTTTAACCAACTGAATATAATAAAGAATGGAATAACAAAAGAAATCACCATGCATGAGATTGACCGCACAAACAGGTTATTCCAACAGGAGAATAAATAATGGAACCAGGTCATGCGTAAACGCACCGACAGGATATTCCGACAGAATAATAAATAATGGAACCAGGTCCGGCGTAAACGCACAGACAGGATATTCCGACAGAATAATAATTAATGGAACCAGGTCCGACGTAAATGCACAGACAGGATATTCCGACAGAATAATAAAAAATGAAACCAGGTTCGGCGTAAAGCATAAACAGGAAGTTCCAACAGAATAATAAAAATGTAATAACAGAAGAATTTCACCAAGTATAGGGTAGCCCGCGTATACAGGTTATTCCAACAGAATAATAAAGAATGGAATAACAGAAGTTCTCTTCATGAATAAGAAAGAAAGAATACCTTTTACGAGTACAACAAATAATATCCTTTACCGTAAAAGAAACTTAATATCGGAGTAGTGAAGTAGCAGAATATTTTTTTTCTTTCTCTCTATAGTTTCTCTCTCTAGAATTTCAGTGAATTCGTAAGAAAATAATGAAGGAATGAGCTTCTATTTATAAAAAAATAGACTGCATAGTAACTAACTCATGAACGGTCTAAATTGATTTACTTTAATCTGACGGTCCATATTTAAAGCAAAATATTTTAAATAAAATATAATATATTCTATTTATAATCTAATAAAACGAATAACTTTATAAAAGATTTTACTATGCAAATACTATGCAGGCACTATGCAAATACTATGCATAATAAAATATAATATATTCTAATTATTGTCTAATAAAACAGATAACTTTATAAAAGTATTCTGTTTTATATAAAAAGATTTTACTATTAGCCTAATAAAACGAATAACTTTATAAAAGTATTCTGTTTTATATAAAAAGCTTTTCTGTTTTATTACATTAATAATACCAATAAAATAAAACTGAGTGACTTATCACGTAAGCATCAATAATCAATACCGTGTGCTACTATGCAACCATGCGTATTACTGTACTTTTACTACCGAGTAGTTCAACAGTATTAATGGTAAAACTTCCGCCGTTATTTTCATAAAGTATTTTTGTCGTTTTCTCAATTCGACAATAATTCCGTTATAGGGTTCACCAATGATTGTGTCGTCATACGAATATTCTCTGTTAAAACGAATATTCCCCGACCAATCGAATATTATATAGCAACTTGCGTACTTTGCAAAATTTATAAATATTACCCACAACTATAACATTATATCAATTTCACTCCATAATATTCAAAAATGATATTTATAGAAAATTTATCTTTATTTATAAAAGTTGGGGTCTTACAACCTCCCCTTCTTATGAAATTTCGCCCTCGAAATTAGGGTACGTACCTGGTATATCGAAGAGGTAAGGATACCTTGACTTCATTTCAGATTCTAACTCCCAAGTCATTTCCTCAACATTATGGTTTCTCCACAAAACTTTGACTTGAGGTATAACCTTGGAGCGTAGAATATGTTCCTTCTTATCCAAGATTTGAACAGGAACCTCTTCATACGTTAAATCTTCCGCTATTTCGTCCGGTTCTAACTCAATAATGTTGTTCGGGTCTTCCACATAATTACGTAACATGGATATGTAAAAAACATTATGAACACGAGACATACTTGGCGGTAAAGTGAGTTTATAGGCCACAGTTCCTACTCGATCGAGGATTAAAAATAGACCAATGAATCGAGGATTGAGCTTTTCTCTCTTTCCAAATCTCGTAACTCCTTTCCACGGAGCAACTCGTAACAACACATAATCTCCTATATCAAATTTCACGTCCTTTCGATGAAGATCATCATAACTCTTTTGTCGATCTTGTGAGGTTTTTATACGTTGTCGGATCGTTTGAATCTTTTCCGTAGTCATATGTACCAACTCCGGTCCCAACAACGTTTCTTCACCCACCTCATCCCAGCATACTGGAGAACGACACTTTCTTCCATACAACGCCTCGAATGGAGCCATGCCAATACTTGCTTTATAACTATTGTTGTAGAAAAACTCCACCAATGGTAAGAACTTATCCCAACTTCCCTTGAAGTTAAGAACATAGAGTCTTAATAAATCTTCAAGAGTTTGAATAGTCATCTCTGATTGTCCGTCCGTCTGGGGATGATATGTTGAACTAAATCGTAAATTCGTGCCCATAGCTTTTTGCAAACTAACCCAAAATCGTAAAGTAAATCTTGTGTCTCGATCAGAAACTATGGATACTGGCATACCATGCAGTCTTATAATCTCATTTATGTATATACGAGCAAGACGTTCAAGTGTTTAAGTTTCTCGTATTGGTAAGAAATGAGCAGACTTGGTCAATCTATCAACAATGACCCAAATTGCATCAATGCCTTGAGAAACCTTGGGAAGACCAGTAACGAAATCCATGGTAATATGCTCTCACTTCCATTCTGAAATTTCAAGTGGTTGCAATGGACCTTTTGGTACTTGATGCTCCGCTTTGACTCGTTGACAAGTTAGACACCTTGAGATAAACAGCGCTATCTCTCTCTTCATATTGCTCCACCAAAATGTATGACGAAGATCACGATACATTTTAGTACTCCCAAGATAGATTGTAAACGGTGTATTGTGCGCCTCCATCATGATTTTATACTTTAAATCAGGGTCATTAGGAATACAAAGTCTGGAGTTGACTCAAAGTATTCCTTCTTCATCGATTCTTGCTTCCGGCATAGCACCTTCTTGCACTTTCTTCCTCATACGCATCAGCTTCAGGTCTGTAGCTTGAACAGCTTTAACTTTATCAATTAAAGTCGGTTCTACTCGTATGTTCGCCATCATCACATGGGTCCCTAGAGTCTTTAACTCTATCTCCATCCTTTGCAAGTCACACAAAATGGGCCTTTGCGTTGACAATATCGCACTCGTACTTGCATATGACCTTCTACTCAATGCATCAGCTACCACGTTCGCTTTTCCAGGATGGTATAATCATAATCTTTCAACAGTTCCAGCCAACATTGTTGTCGCATGTTGAGTTCCTTTTGAGTGAAGAAATATTTGAGGCTTTTATGATACGTAAATATCTCCACTTTCTCCCCATACAAGTAATGCCTCTAAATTTTAAGTGCGAAAACAATAGCTGCCAACTCTAGATCATGAGTAGGGTAATTCCTCTTATATTCTTTGAGTTGTCTTGAGGCATAGGCTATGACTTTTCCATGTTGCATAAAAACATATCCCAACCCTTTGCCCGAAACATCACTGTAGATGACAAATCCCTCCGAGCCAGATGGTATTATCAAAACAGGTGCCGAAATGAGTCTCCTCTTAAGTTCTTGAAAACTCCTCTCACATTCTTCGCTCCAACCGAACTTTGTATCTTTCCGAGTCAGCTGAGTTAATGGAGTAGCGATTCGAGAAAATCCTTTCACGAATCTCCGATAATAACCAGCTAAATCGAGAAAGCTACGTACTTCGGTCACTGATTTAGGTTGCTCCCAGCTTTGAATTGCTTCAATCTTTGCCGGGTCAATAGATATTCCATGACTTGATACTACATGCCCAAGGAATGCTACTTCCTCAAGCCAAAACTCGCATTTCTTCAACTTGGCATAAAGCTTGTATTCACGAAGCTTTTGGAGTGTCAGCCTCAAGTGTTGCTCATGATCTTCACGGTTTATGGAATAAATAAGGATGTCATCAATAAAGACGACCACAAAGTGATCCAAATATTCCTTGAATACTCGGTTCATCATATCCATGAAGGCAGCAGGAGCATTAGTCAATCCAAAAGACATGACTAAGAATTCATAATGCCCGTACAGAATTTTGAAGGCAGTCTTTGGAATATCCTCAGTTCTAACCTTCAGTTGATGATATCCAGAACGAAGATCGATTTTTAAAAAGAATTGTGCTCCTTACAACTGGTCAAACAGGTCATCAATACGTGGCAATGAGTACCTATTTTTGATGGTGACATGATTCAACTCCCGATAATCAATACAAAGTCGCATACTCCCATCTTTCTTCTTCACGAATAGAACAGGAGCACCCCAAGGAGAAGTACTAGGACGAATAAAGCCAATTTCTAACAATTCCTACAGTTGGATCTTTAACTCCTGAAGTTCAATAGGAGTCATTCGATATGGGGCTTTGAAAATAGGTTTTGTACCGGGTTCAAGGTCGATACAAAATTTAATTTCACGCTCTGGGGGTAGGCCAGGAAGTTCTTCAGGGAATACGTCAGGAAATTTATTAACAATAGAAATATCATTCAAAACTGAAGTATTTTTGTTTAGATCCGTGACATGAGCTAAGAAAGATTGACATCCGTTTTTCAATAAACGAATAGATTTATGGCTTAAGATGACAGTGATTAATTTTAATGATTTGGTTGTTTGAATTCGCATAATAGGTTGATTAGGAATATGAAAGCTAACAACCTTACGAAAACAATCAATTTTTGCATGATGAGTAGTTAACCAATCAATCCCTAGAATTATATCAAATGCAAGTATTTTCAATGAAATAAGATCGACAGGTAATGTGAGGGTACCGATTTGAACCAAACAAGACTTATAAACAGTGGATGTAATGAAGGTTTCTCCCAACGGAGTTTCCACAGATAAGTCAAAGTCTAATTTATCCGGAGTCAAATTTAATCGTTTAGCGCAAATAGGAAAAATAAAAGAATGGGTAGAATCGGTATCAAATAAGATATAGACTTCGCTATAATTTATGATAAGCTTACCCGTGATGACCTCGTTCGGGTTCCTTGCTTTCTGGGAGGTCACAACAAACGCTTTCCCTTGCACTACCGGTTTTGACTTTTCTGGGACGTCCTTTGGTGCCTCCATCCTAGCTGAACTTGTCTTCGGTGAACGACAAAATCGGGCTAGGTGACCTCTCTTTAACAATTATAACATGCTTTGGACGGCATCGCGCAGTTTAGACTGATGTGTCCCTCCCCTCCTCATTTGAAGCATATGATCGGTGGTCGTTCTCCTTCCTTAAACACGGGTGCTGGTGTTGACGTCTTTCAATCATTGTTGAATCTCCTCTTCTTGAAATATCTATTCTTATTATTTTGGCCATGATTACCACCGAAGTGGTTACCGTTTCTGGCCTGCTGATTCCCTCCACGGTTGTTGTCACCGCTTCGATGACTGCTTTCACTGGTATTATTATTTTGCCTGTTGCTCTCTTTTGGTTGCGTTGACTCGTTATCGCGCTCCACTAACTGAGCCCTATTTACAACATCTGAATACAAACACAGTTTATGAGAAATAAGATGTTGACGTATCTCCGGCTTCAAACCTCTTAAAAACATCCGCGTTATTCTCTCTTCATTATCCACCAAGTGGGACGCAAACTGGGACAGCTCGACAAACTTAGCTTTGTACTGTGACACGGTCATATTATTCTGCTCCAACTTGATGAACTCTACCTCCTTCATGTAACGAATACTTTCAGAAAAGTACTTATCATTGAACAGTTCTTGGAACTTCTCCCAAGACATCTTCAGTGCAGCAGGTTGAGTACACTTTACCGATTCCCACCAGTAATCTGCCTTTCCTCGCAACATAAAGGTGGCAAAGGGAACCTTTTGCTCCTCGGCGCATCCCAAGACATCAAATATCTTGGTGATCTACTTTATCCACGTTTCTGCCTTAAGTGGTTTGGTTCTCCAATAAACTCCGATGGTCCCAGCTCCTTGAACTGTTTAGCAGTGACCGTCTGAGAGTTTTCAGTGTTTTCACATATATTTTGGACAGGAGCCGCTCTCGCCTGTTGTTGCATGAATTGCATAATTCCTCTGAACATTCCATCATTCATCATTTGGACAGTGTTGTCGTTTGCATGAGGATTATCGCCTTCCTGATGCACATTATCCTGATTATTAATATGTGGTGAATCAACGGTTGCCTGTGCTCTATTGCTATTCTCAACATTCTCGGATGTCATTTTCAAATATTGCCACAAAACAAGGGTTAAATAACATATCACATATTATCTCTATACTCTGACCGACCAATTAAATGCCAAATAAACTTAGGTAGGTCATACTGGTGAAGGAATTCCCCGTCTCTCCCCTCCTAATTCTAGTCTCACATCTTAGCCAGGGATCATATCCCTAAGCTCTGATACCAACTGTGACACCCCCAAAATAGGTATACATCACCTATTCTGAGTCGCCAAATACATGGTACAGAATACAAATACAATCGTTAATATACGACAAGATAGCTGTGAGTTTTAATATAAATAATGTCTTCTAGACAATATCCACTCTCAGAATAAGTCATTGTTACATTTATTGTCATACTATTTAACAGAATAGTGAGGACTACTAATACTATCATCTGGTCCATCACTCCGTTCTCCGACTCTTCCCAGCTATATTCTCATTTCCTGAAGAGAATAATGAAAGAAAGGGTGAGCTCAACTAGCCCAGTAAGAAATATTATGACTACGATAATGCAGAATAAATTATCATTAGCCTTAAACAGTGTTAAACTTATACAATATATCAAACATCAAGTTTAACTGCAATGGAACAAGCAACCCATTAGAAGAGTCATGTAGAGAATAAAATCTACTATCTTCTATGATTTAAAAGGTTTTTCATGACTTTTATCGTTGGGACTCAGCTTAAAAATAATCCACATCATCGAATCACCCCTGCACTACGGCCAAGGATATTCTTTAGTATCACGACCACAATTTTCCATGCACTACGGGTCAAGAATATTTGTGTATTCATTAATGGTCATGATCATGCCAACCACTGTCCATTAATGTACTACGGGCCAATGAGGACTTTTACCACATCATTTATAACATTACGGTCATGATTATACCGAATAATCTCTGGTCATAATCATACCAAGTCCATCTATGCACTACAGGCCACAGATGACTTTCAACATAATATAAACATGAGGATGATAACAATGATATAAGAATTCAATTAAACAAGTTCAAGAATGAATTTATCCAGGAACCAATAACGTCCAAATTGTCAACATGATACTGCTTTGTGGAGTAAAATTCAAGAATGCTCGGAAGAATATTTTCATGAAAAGATACTAGATGAAGCGCAAATATCAAGGATATTCCACTAATTTCATGGAGTATAAAAGTCAAAATTTTAACCAACTGAATATAATAAAGAATGGAATAACAAAAGAAATCACCATGCATGCGATAGACCGCACAGACAGGTTATTCCAACAGGAGAATAAATAATGAAATCAGGTCATGCGTAAACGCACTGACAGGATATTCCGACATAATAATAAATAATGGAACCAGGTCCGGCATAAACGCACAGACATGATATTTCGATAGAATAATAAATAATGGAACCAGGTCCGGCGTAAACGCACAGACAGGATATTCCGACAGAATAATAAATAATGGAACCAGGTCCGGCATAAAGCACAGACAGGATGTTCCAACAGAATAATAAAAATGTAATAACAGAAGAATTTTACCAAGTAAAGGGTAGCCTGTGTATACAGGTTATTCCTACAGAATAATAAAGAATGGAATAACAGAAGTTCTCTTCATGAATAAGAAAGAAAGAATACCCTTTACGAGTACAATAAATAATATCCCTTACCGTAAAAGAAACTTGATATCGGAGTAGTGAAGTAGCAGAATATTTTTTTTCTTTCTCTCTATAGTTTCTCTCTCTAGAGTTTCAGTGAATTCGTAAGAAAATAATGAAGGAATGAGCTTTTATTTATAGAAAAATAAACTGCATAGTAACTAACTCATGAACGGTCTAGATTGATTTACTTTAATCTGACGGTCCATATTTAAAGCAAAATTTTTTAAATAAAATATAATATATTCTATTTATAATCTAATAAAACGAATAACTTTATAAAAGATTTTACTATGCAAACACTATGCAGGCACTATACAAATACTATGCATAATAAAATATAATATATTCTAATTATTGTCTAATAAAACAGATAACTTTATAAAAGTATTCTATTTTATATAAAAAGATTTTACTATTAGCCTAATAAAACGAATAACTTTATAAAAGTATTCTGTTTTATATAAAAAGTTTTTCTGTTTTATTACATTAATAATACCAATAAAACAAAACTGAGTGACTTATCACGTAAGCATCAATAATCAATACCGTGTGCTACTATGCAACCATGCGTATTACTGTACTTTTACTACCGAGTAGTTCAACAGTATTAATGGTAAAACTTCTGCCGTTATTTTTATAAAGTATTTTTGTCATTTTCTCAATTCGACAATAATTCTGTTGTAGGGTCCACCAATGATTGTGTCGTCGTACGAATATTCCCTGTTAAAACGAATATTCTCCGACCAATTGAATATTATATAGCAACTTGCGTACTTTGCAAAATTTATAAATATTGCCCACAACTATAACATTATATCAATTTCACTCCATAATATTCAAAAATGATATTTATAGAAAATTTATCTTTATTTATAAAAGTTGGGGTCTGACATAACTCCTTTCCATGGTGCAACACGTAACAATACATGATCCCCAATACTAAATTCTACATCCTTTCGATGAAGATCTGCATAACTCTTTTGTCGATCATGTGCCGTTTGTATACGTTGTCGAATCGTTTGAATCTTCTCTGTAGTTATGCGTACCAATTCTGGTCCCAATAACGTTTCTTCACCCACCTCGTCCCAGCATACTGGAGAATGGCACTTTCGTCCATACAAGGCTTCAAATGGAGCCATACCTATACTTGCCTGATAACGGTTGTTGTAAGAAAATTTCACCAATGGTAGGTACTTATCCCAACTTCCTTTGAAAGCTAGGACACAGAGTCTTAATAGATCTTCAAGAGTTTGAATAGTCCTCTCTGATTGTCCGTCTTTGAGGATGGTATGCCGAACTGAATCGTAAATCCGTGCCCATAGCTTTCTGCAAGCTAACCCAAAATCGTGAAGTGAATCTTGGGTCACGATCTGAAACTATGGATACTGGCATGCCATGTAATCTCACAATATCATTCACGTACATACGAGCAAGACGTTCAAGGGAATAAGTCTCCTGTATAGGCAAGAAATGAGCAGACTTGGTTAAACTATCAACAATAACCCAAATCGCATCTATGCCTTGAGAAACTTTGGGAAGACCCGTAACGAAATTCATAGTAATGTGTTTCCACTTCTATTTCAGAATCTCAAGTGGTTGCAATGGACCCTTTGGTACTTGATGCTCCGCTTTTACACGTTGACAAGTTAAACACCTCGAGATAAACTCCGCGATCTCTCTTTTCATATTGCTCCACCAAAATGTATGTCAAAGATCATGATACATTTTGGTACTTCCAAGATGGATTACAAACGGTGTGTTGTGTGCCTCCATCATGATTCTATGCTTCAAGTCAAAATCGTTAGGAACACAAAGTCTGGAGTTGACTCGAAATATTCCTTCTTCATCGATTCTTGCTTCTGGAATAGCACCTTCTTGCACTTTCTTCTTTATACGCATCAGCTCCATGTCCGTATCTTGAGCAGCTTTAACTTTATCGATTAAAGTCGGTTCTACTCGTATATTTGATATCATCACGTGGGTACTTGGAGCGTTTACCTCTATCTCCATCATTTGCAAGTCATACAAAATGCGCCTTTGTGTTAACAATATCGCACTCGTACCCGCATATGATCTCCTACTCAATGCGTCAGCTACCACGTTTGCTTTTCCAGGATGATATTGGATGGTATGGTCGTAATCTTTCAACAGCTCGAGCCAACGTCGTTGCCGCATGTTGAGTTCCTTTTGGGTGAAGAAATATTTGAGGCTTTTATGATCCGTATAGATCTCCACTTTCTCCCCATATAGGTAGTGTCTCCAAATCTTCAACGCGAATACGACTGCTGCCAACTCCAAATTATGAGTAAGATAATTCCTTTCATATTCTTTGCGTTATCGCGAGGCATAGGCTATGACTTTCCCATGTTGCATGAGAACACATCCTAACCCTTTGCCTGAAGCATCGCTGTAGATAACAAATCCATCTGAACCAGATAGTATTGTCAGAACAGGTGCCGAAATGAGTCTCCTCTTGAGCTCTTAGAAACTCTTCTCGCATTCTTCGCTCCATACGAATTTTGTATCCTTCCAAGTCAGCTGAGTTAACAGAGTAGCGATTCGAGAAAATCCTTCCATAAATCTCCGATAATAACCAGCTAAGCCCAGAAAGCTACGTACTTCAGTCACCGACTTCAGTTACTCCCAACTTTGTATGGCTTCAATCTTAGCCGGGTTGACAGATACTCCATGTTTTGACACCACGTGCCCAAGGAATGCTACTTCCTCAAGCTAGAACTCGCATTTCTTCAGTTTGGCATATAACTTATTTTCACGAAGCCTTTGCATTACCAGCTTCAAATGCACTCATGATCTTTACGGCTTTTGGAATAGATGAGGATGTCATCAATAAAGATAACAACGAACTGATCCTAATATTCTTTGAACACACGGTTCATCATATCCATGAAAGCAGCAGTAGCATTAGTCAATCCAAATGACATGAATAAGAATTCATAATGCCCGTAACGAGTTCTGAAAGCAGTCTTTGAAATATCCTCAGTTTTAATCTTCCGCTGATGATATCCAGAACGAAGATCGATCTTTGAAAAGAATTATGCTCCTTGCAACTGGTCGAACAGGTCATCAATGCGAGGTAGTGGATACTTATTCTTGATGGTGACATGGTTCAATTCTCGATAGTCAATACAAAGTCGCATACTCCCGTCTTTCTTCTTTACGAATAAAACAGGAGCAACCTAAGGAGACGTACTAGGACGAATAAAACTGATGTCCAACAACTCCTGTAGTTGGACCTTTAACTTCTGAAGTTCAATAGGAGCCATTCGATATGGGGTTTTAGAAATGGGCTTTGTACCGAGTTCAAGGTCAATAAAGAATTCAACTTCACGTTCTGGGGGTAGACCAGGAAGTTCTTCAGGAAATACGTCAGGAAATTCACTAACAACAGAAATATTATTCAATTTGACGTGTTTTTGTTCAAGTCCATAACATGGGCTAAGAAAGCTGGACATCCGTTTTTCAATAAATAAATGGCTTTATGGCTTGATATGACAGCAATTGATTTTAGTAGTTTGGTTACTTGAATTCGCATAATAGGTTGGTTAGGAATATGAAAACTAACAACCTTACGAAAATAATCAATTTTGGCATGATGAGTAGTTAACCAATCAATTCCTAAAATCACATCAAAAGCAAGTATCTTTAAAGAGATAAGGTCAACAGGTAATGTGATTGTGCCAACTTGGATTAAGCAAGATTTATAAACTATAGATGTAATGAAAGTTTCTCCTAACGGAGTCTCCACAGATAGGTCAAAGTCTAATTTCTCCGGAGTCAAGTTTAAACGTTGAGTACAAGCAGGAGAGATAAAAGAATGGGTAGAACCGGTATCTAGTAAAGTATAAACTTCACAAGAATTCAAGATTAGCTTACCCGTGATCACCTCGTTCGGGTTTCTCGCGTTTTGGCCAGTCACGACAAACGCTCTTCCAGGAACCGCTGATTTCGACTTATCTAGGACTGCTTTTGGAGTCACCATCCCTGCTGAACTTAGTTTTGCTATAGAATACTCTCGAGCTATATGACCCTTCTTTCCACAGTTATAACATACCTTGGATTGTTATGGGCAGTTTGGGCTGATATGTCTCTCTTTTCTGCATTTGTAACATACGACCGGTGGTCGTTCTCCTCCCCTAGAAACAGTTGATGTTTGTGCTGACGTCTTCATGTTATCATTGTTGTACCTTCTCTTCTTGAAATCTCTTCCCGACTCGCGCCTTCTATTATCACGACCACGATTTCCACCAGAGTGGTTATCGCTTTTGTCCGAATGTTTTCCTCCCTGCTGGTTTTCATTGGTCCGATGACCGCTGCCACCGATATTACCTTGGTTGTGTTCCCTCGGTTGAACATACTCATTATCTCGCTCTAATAATTGAACCTTGTTTACAACATCTGAATATAAAGAAAATTTATTAGAGATAAGATATTGCCGAATCTCGGTTTTAAACCTCTCAGAAACATCTTTGTCATTTGTTCCTCATTCTCGACCAAATTAAGTGCAAACCTGGATAACTCTGCAAATTTCGCCTCGTACTGGGACACCGTCATGTTGTTTTTTTCCAGTCTAATAAACTCTACCTCCTTCATATGACGAATACTTTCAGGAAAGTACTTGTCATTAAACAGTTTCTGAAACATTTCTCAGGACATGTTGAGTGCGTCAGGCTGGGTACACTTCACAGACTCCCACCAGTAGTCTACCTCATCGCAGAATATAAAGGTGGCGAATGAAACCTTTTGTTCCTCCGTGCATCCCAAGACATCGAATATCTTGGTAATTTGCTTGACCCACATTTTCGCCTTGACCGGATCCGACTTTCCCTGAAAGTCTGGTGGTCCCAACTCTTTGAACTGCTTGGTTGTGACAAACCGCGCGTTGTTATCATTTTCACCCGTATTCTGCATACGAGACTCCCTCGTCTGATTTTGCATGAACTGCAAAAAGCTCCTAAACATTCCATCATTCATCGTTTGCTTAGTAACGTTGTTTACAGGAGGAATATTTCCTTCCTGTTGCACGTTCCCCTGGGTGGTGATTAAAAGTGTCTCCACGGTCTCATTCACTCCATTGTTAACGTTCTCTGCTGCCATTCTCAAATACTACCACAAAACAAGGGTTAATTGACATGTCACATATTATCCCTATACTCTGACCGACCAAATAATTACCAAATCAACTTATTCAGGTCATACTAGCGAAGAAATTTCCCGACTCTCCCCTCCTAGTTCTTGTCTCACATCTCAGCCAGGGATCATATCCCTAAGCTCTGATACCAAGTGTGATGCCCCCAAAATAGGTATACATCACCCATTCTGAGTCGCCAAATACATGATACAGAAACAAATACAACTTAATTAAAACACTTGTCGCGCCAAATACGACAACACAATACTGTGAGTTTACAAATATTGTCTTCTAGACAATATCCACACTCAAATAAGTCCTCATTACAATTATTGAAACACTATTTTATAAAATAGTGAGGACTGCTCACACAACTGACTAGAAACATCACTCCACACCCCGACTAGTTCCCGCTATATTCTCGCCTCTTGAGAAAAATGGAACAAAAAAAAGGGTGAGCTCAACTAGCCCAGTAAAAAATGTTATGACTATGATAATATACAACAGATTATCATTTGTGAGACCCCAGATTTTATGAATAAATATTTAATTTTTCTTGAAATAATTTTTTATATTATGGTGTGGATTTGATATAATAGTTATATAAATTTTTCAAAGTAAGCAAGTTGTTATAAAATATTCGTTTGGTCGGGGAATATTCTTTTTGTCGGGGAATATTCGTACGACGGCACAATCATTGGTGGACCCCACAACGGAATTATTGTCGGATTGAGAAAACGACAAAATTATCTTTCTATAAAAATAACGGCTGAGGTGTTACTGTTAAAACCGTTAAAACTGTTGAACTACTCGGTAGTAAAAGTACAGTAATACGCGTGGTTGCATAGTAGCACACGGTATTGATTATTGATGCTTACGTGAGAAGTCACTCAGCTATACTCAATTATTGCTACAGTAATTGCTGCATCATATCTCTTAAATTATTGTCATAGTATCATCTGTATAATATGTTATATTATTGAGACGTTGTGGTAAGTTTGGTTATTTTATGGGGGGCCATATGTCATCATCTAAGAGTCTCTTCGTCAATAGTAATTACCGTCGTCAATAGTAATTACCGTCGTCAATAGTAATTACCGTCGTCAATAGTAATTACCGTCGTCAATAGTATTTACCTTGGTCAATAGTAATTACCTTCTTCAATAGTATTTACCTTGGTCAATAGTATTTACCTTGGTCAATAGTAATTACCTTCGTCAATAGTATTTACCTTGGTCAATAGTAATTACTTTCGTCAATAGTAGTTGTCCCTTCAATATTACCAAGAGTCATTTGACCCTTCGTTAAGACCAAGAGTCATTTGACCCTTCGTTAAGACCAAGAGCCACCCTCAGTTTTTCTATAAATAGAGGCCTAGGGCTTCATTATTTTTCACGAATTCATTCAAGCTATAGAGAGAGAAAGTATAGAGAGAATAAGAGAGAGAGAATAAAAGTATTCTGCTACATCACTTTTCCAATATCCAGTTCTTTTAAGGTAAGGGATATTATTCTTTTGTATTCAAGAAGAGAACTTCTGTTATTCCATTTCTTTATTATTCTGTTGGAATAACCTGTATATGCGGAATACCCTATACTTGGTGACATTCTTCTATTATTCTGTTGGAACATCCTGTCTGTGTGTTTTACACCGGACCTGGTTCTGTTTATTATTCTGTTGGAACATCCTGTCTGTGTGTTTTACACCGGACCTGGTTCCATTATTTATTATTCTGTCGGAATATCCTGTCTGTGCGTTTACGCCAGACCTGGTTCCATTATTTATTATTCTATTGGAATAACCTGTCTGTGCGGTCTATCGCATGCATGGTGATTTCTTTTGTTATTCCATTCTTTATTGTACTCAGTTGGTTAAGTTTTGACTTCTATACTCCATGAAATTTGTGGAATATCCTTGATAGTTGCGTTTCATCCAGTATCTTTTCAAGAAAATATTCTTCTAAGCATTCTTGAATTTTACTCCACAATGCAGTATCATGTTGACAATTTGGACGTTGTTAATTCTTGGATAAATTAATTCTTGAACTTGTTTTATTGAATTCTTATATCATTGTCATCATCCTCATGTTTATAAAATGTTGAAAGTCATCTGTGGCCTGTAGTGCATAGATGGACTTGGTATGATTATGACCAGGGATTATTCGGTATAATCATGACCGTAATGTTACAAATGATGTGGTAAAAGTCCTCATTGGCCCGTAGTGCATTGATGGACAGTTGTTGGCATGATCATGACCATTAATGAATACACGAATATCCTTGGCCGTAGTGCAGGGGTGATTCGATGATGTGGATTATTTTATTAAGCTGAGTCTCAGCGATCACAGTGTTGAAAAACTTTTTAAATCATAAAAGATAGTAGAGTTTATTTTCTACTTGACTCTTTTAATGGATTGCTTGTTCCGCTACAGTTAAACTTGATGTCTATTATATTTTATCAGTTTAACATTGTTGAAGGCTAACGATAATTTATTCTGCATTATCTTAGTCATAATATTTCTTACTGGGCTAGTTGAGCTCACCCTTTCTTTCACTGTTCTCTTCAGGAAATGAGAACGTAGCTGGGGCAAGTCGGGGAATGGAGTGATGGTCCGAATGATAGTATTAGTTAGTAGTCCTCACTATTCTATGTAATGGTGTGTTAATAAATGTAATGAGGACTCATTTTGAGTATGAATACTCTCTAGAAGATAATATTGTATTCAAACTCACAGTTTATGTTTTGTCGTATTATACACGACAGTTGTATTAGTAAGTTGTATTCATATTCTGTACTTTGTATCTGACGACCCAAGATGGGTGATGTATACCTAATTTTGGGGGCGTCACAGTTGGTATCAAAGCTTAGGGATATGATCCCTGGCTAGGATGTGAGAATAGAACTAGGAGGGGAGAGACGGGGAATTCCTTCGCTAGTATGACCTACCTAAGTTTATTTGGTATTTAATTGGTCGGTCAAAGTATATGGATAATATGTTATATGTTAATTAACCCTTGTTTTGTTGCAGTATTTACAAATGGCATCCGAAAATGTTGTGATAAACAATGAAGCACATGAGACTATTGAATCACCAATGATCAATGCTCAGGGTAATGTGCAACCAGAGGACAATAATCCTCATAAAAATAATAACACCGATGAAATGGTGAATGATGGGATGGTCAGAGACTTTATGCAATTCATGCAACAACAAAATAACTCTCGGACGGTCACCGCTAAGCAGTTCAAGGAGCAATTCATGCAACAACGGGCGAGAGCGGCTCCTATCCAAAATGAAGGAGGAAACAATGACAACTCACGGTTGGTCACCGCTAAGCAATTCAAGGAGCTAGGACCACCGGAGTTTTTGGGAAAGCCAGAACCACTTAAGGCGGAGACGTGGTTAAAGCAGATCACCAAGATATTTGATGTCTTGGGATGCTCCGAGGAGCAAAAGGTTCCCTTTGCCACCTTTATGTTGCGTGAAGAGGCAGATTACTGGTGGGAATCTGTAAAACGTACCCAGCCTGACGCACTCAAGATGTCTTGGGAGAAGTTCCAAGAACTGTTCAATGACAAGTACTTTCCCGAAAGTATTCGTCACATGAAGGAGGTGGAATTTATCAAGTTGGAGCAAAACAACATGACCGTGTCGCAGTACGAAGCCAAGTTTGCCGAATTGTCCCGGTTTGCGTCCCACTTGGTGGATAATGAAGAAAGAATGACGCGGATGTTTTTAAGAGGTTTGAAACCGGAGATACGTCAATATCTTATTTCTCATAAACTGTGTTTATATTCAGATGTTGTGAATAGGGCTCAGTTAGTGGAGCGCGATAACGAGTCAACGCAACCAAAAGAGAGCAGCCGAAAAAATGATAATACTGGTGATAACAGTTATCAAAGCGGTGACAATAAGCATGGAGGGAATCAACATGCCAGAAATGGTAACCACTTCAATGGTAATCATGGTCAAAATAATAAGAATGGTCATTTCAAGAAGAGAAAATTCAACAATGATGGAAAGACGTCAGCACCAGCACCCGTTGTTAAGGAAGGAGAACGACCACCTATCATATGCTTCAAATGTGGAGGGGAGGGACACATCAGTCCAAACTGCGCGATGCCATCCAAAGCATGCTATAATTGTGGAAGAGAAGGTCACTTAGCCCGATTTTGTCGTTCACAGAAGACAAGTTCAGATAGGATGGAGGCACCAAAGATCGTCCCAGAGAAGCCAAAGCCAGTAGTTTAAGAGAGAGCGTTTTTTTCGTGACGAGGAACCTGAATAAAATTATCACGGGTATGTTAGTCATAAACTCTTGCGAAGTCTATACCGTGTTAGATACCGGTTCTACTCACTCTTTTATTTCACCTAGTTGTGTTCAATATTTGAACTTAACTCCGGAGAAATTAGACTTTGATTTCTCTGTTGAAATTTCGTTGGGAGAAACCTTTGTTACCTCCACTATTTATAAATCTTGTTCAAATCAACACTTTCACGTTACCTATTGATCTTATCTCTTTGAAAATACTTGCATTGATGTAATTTTTGGAAACGATTGGTTAACTGCTCATCATACTTTTCGTAAGGTTGTTAGCTTTCATATTCCTAACCAACCTATTATGCGAATTCAAGTAACCAAATCACTAAAGTCAATCACTGTCATATCAAGCCATAAGTAAAAAGTCTCCGTTCCTTTCGTTGTTGACTTCCTGGTGTGGAATGCACCGAAGCTAGACTTTCCGTAGGAGACGTTGTAAATGACGATGGCAAGTTGATAGGTATCAATGTGACGTGTTATCCAAGTCTTGGATAAGGGTCACAGTTTTGAACGATATTTCTATTGTTAATAAATTTCTTGACGTATTCTTGAAGACTTCTTAGCCTACCCCAGAGCGTAAAATTGAATTTTATATTGACCCCAGCACAAAACCCATTTCTTAAACCCTCAAATATTTCTTCAACTAAAACGAACGTATTATGCGCCAAAGACGTTGGCTCGAGCTGTTGAAGATTACGATCATACCATTCAATAACATCGTGGAAAAGCGAACGTGGTAGCTGACGCGTTGTGTAGAAGATCGTATACGGTTATAAGTGCGAATATACGAACCCACGTGAAGATAACGAATATACGATTAAAATCGACTTTAATCGATAAAGTTAAAGCCGCTCAAGCTACATACTCAGAGCTGATAAATGTGAAGAAGAAGGTTCAAGAGGGCGTTATTCTAGAAGCAAGAATCGACGAAGAGAGGAAATCTCAACTCTCGATTTAATTGGCCCATTTGAAATCCTCGATGAAGTAGGAACTGTGGCCTAAAGACTCGTTTTACCGCCAAGTATGTTGCGTGTTCAAAATATTTTTTACGTATCGATGTTACGTAAATATGTGGACGACCCGAACCACATTATTAATTTAGAACCGGACGAGATAGCGAAAGATTTAACATATGAGGAGATACGTGTTAACATCTTGGATAAGAAGGATCATATTCGATGCTTAAAGGTTATACCTCAAGAGTTAGAATTTGAAGTGAAGTCAAGGTATCCTCACATGTTCGGCATACCAAGTACGTACGTAAATTTCGAGGGCGAAATTCCATAAGGAGGGGAGATTGTGAGACCCCAGATTTTATGAATAAATATTTAATTTTTCTTGAAATAATTTTTTATATTATGGTGTGGATTTGATATAATAGTTATATAAATTTTTCAAAGTAAGCAAGTTGTTATAAAATATTCGTTTGGTCGGGGAATATTCTTTTTGTCGGGGAATATTCGTACGACGGCACAATCATTGGTGGACCCCACAACGGAATTATTGTCGGATTGAGAAAACGACAAAATTATCTTTCTATAAAAATAACGGCTGAGGTGTTACTGTTAAAACCGTTAAAACTGTTGAACTACTCGGTAGTAAAAGTACAGTAATACGCGTGGTTGCATAGTAGCACACGGTATTGATTATTGATGCTTACGTGAGAAGTCACTCAGCTATACTCAATTATTGCTACAGTAATTGCTGCATCATATCTCTTAAATTATTGTCATAGTATCATCTGTATAATATGTTATATTATTGAGACGTTGTGGTAAGTTTGGTTATTTTATGGGGGGCCATATGTCATCATCTAAGAGTCTCTTCGTCAATAGTAATTACCGTCGTCAATAGTAATTACCGTCGTCAATAGTAATTACCGTCGTCAATAGTAATTACCGTCGTCAATAGTATTTACCTTGGTCAATAGTAATTACCTTCTTCAATAGTATTTACCTTGGTCAATAGTATTTACCTTGGTCAATAGTAATTACCTTCGTCAATAGTATTTACCTTGGTCAATAGTAATTACTTTCGTCAATAGTAGTTGTCCCTTCAATATTACCAAGAGTCATTTGACCCTTCGTTAAGACCAAGAGTCATTTGACCCTTCGTTAAGACCAAGAGCCACCCTCAGTTTTTCTATAAATAGAGGCCTAGGGCTTCATTATTTTTCACGAATTCATTCAAGCTATAGAGAGAGAAAGTATAGAGAGAATAAGAGAGAGAGAATAAAAGTATTCTGCTACATCACTTTTCCAATATCCAGTTCTTTTAAGGTAAGGGATATTATTCTTTTGTATTCAAGAAGAGAACTTCTGTTATTCCATTTCTTTATTATTCTGTTGGAATAACCTGTATATGCGGAATACCCTATACTTGGTGACATTCTTCTATTATTCTGTTGGAACATCCTGTCTGTGTGTTTTACACCGGACCTGGTTCTGTTTATTATTCTGTTGGAACATCCTGTCTGTGTGTTTTACACCGGACCTGGTTCCATTATTTATTATTCTGTCGGAATATCCTGTCTGTGCGTTTACGCCAGACCTGGTTCCATTATTTATTATTCTATTGGAATAACCTGTCTGTGCGGTCTATCGCATGCATGGTGATTTCTTTTGTTATTCCATTCTTTATTGTACTCAGTTGGTTAAGTTTTGACTTCTATACTCCATGAAATTTGTGGAATATCCTTGATAGTTGCGTTTCATCCAGTATCTTTTCAAGAAAATATTCTTCTAAGCATTCTTGAATTTTACTCCACAATGCAGTATCATGTTGACAATTTGGACGTTGTTAATTCTTGGATAAATTAATTCTTGAACTTGTTTTATTGAATTCTTATATCATTGTCATCATCCTCATGTTTATAAAATGTTGAAAGTCATCTGTGGCCTGTAGTGCATAGATGGACTTGGTATGATTATGACCAGGGATTATTCGGTATAATCATGACCGTAATGTTACAAATGATGTGGTAAAAGTCCTCATTGGCCCGTAGTGCATTGATGGACAGTTGTTGGCATGATCATGACCATTAATGAATACACGAATATCCTTGGCCGTAGTGCAGGGGTGATTCGATGATGTGGATTATTTTATTAAGCTGAGTCTCAGCGATCACAGTGTTGAAAAACTTTTTAAATCATAAAAGATAGTAGAGTTTATTTTCTACTTGACTCTTTTAATGGATTGCTTGTTCCGCTACAGTTAAACTTGATGTCTATTATATTTTATCAGTTTAACATTGTTGAAGGCTAACGATAATTTATTCTGCATTATCTTAGTCATAATATTTCTTACTGGGCTAGTTGAGCTCACCCTTTCTTTCACTGTTCTCTTCAGGAAATGAGAACGTAGCTGGGGCAAGTCGGGGAATGGAGTGATGGTCCGAATGATAGTATTAGTTAGTAGTCCTCACTATTCTATGTAATGGTGTGTTAATAAATGTAATGAGGACTCATTTTGAGTATGAATACTCTCTAGAAGATAATATTGTATTCAAACTCACAGTTTATGTTTTGTCGTATTATACACGACAGTTGTATTAGTAAGTTGTATTCATATTCTGTACTTTGTATCTGACGACCCAAGATGGGTGATGTATACCTAATTTTGGGGGCGTCACATCATTAGTCTTTAACAGGGAAAAATCTGATAGAATATAATAGACAACAAGTTTTAGATCAACAACTGCAGCGGAAATAGCAATCCATTAGAAGAGTCAAGTAGAGAATGAATTATACTATCTTCTAAGATTTAAAAGCTCATCAACGATATTTTATCCCTGTAACATCAATCAATATATATCTTGAATCAAATATTCATCTTTGCACTACAGGCCAAAGATATTCATTTGTATCACCAGTCGGTCATGTTCATCTCAACACCTGTTCATCTTTGCACTACAGGCCAAAGATATTCATTAGTTAATCATTCATCTTTGCACTACAGGCTAAAAATATTCAATAATATCATCATTTAGGATTGAGGATGATGAAAAATATTTTAAAGAAAACGAATTCAGTGAAACAGAAGGACAAATATTAGAGATTCGTATTACAGTTTATCCAAGTACAATAATACTCCATAACAACCAATTGTGAAGTAGAATTCAAAAATAAAGATCAAAACATGGATACAATCAAAGATAGTAACCATAATAGACATCTTGGATAAAAAGGAAAAAATTTATTTTTTCGATGAATAGTGCCGTATTCGTGAATAGTGTCGTATACGTGAATTGTAAGACTCCGAATTTTATGAAATAAAAGTATTCAATTTTTCTTATAATTACTATTCAGTAAATGGTTAAATTGATAAAAGTTAAAGTTAAGGGTGATATATGAATTTTTTTTTTCAAAATACGCAAGTGGTTATAAAATATTCATTGTTGTCTGGGAATATTCGTTTAGTCGTGGAATATTCTTTCTGTCGGGGAATATTCGTACGACGGCGCAACCATTTGTGGGCCCCATAATAGAATAACTGTCGGATGAAGAAAACGACAAATTTGAGTTTTTCTAAATAACGGCGTAATGGTTACCGTTAATACTGTTAGAATACCTGGTGGTTAAAATACAGTAATATGCGTGGTTGCACAGCAGTACAGTATTTTTTGAATTATTAATTCTTACGTAAGAAGGCACTACTCAATAATTGTTACAGTAATTACTGTTCAATATTTTATTTTATTGATTCAATAATTACTGCATTGATATTTTATATTATTATTGTTTCAATAATTGTCACTGAACAGTATTTCCCATTATCAGATAATTAATTCATATTACTTGAATAATATTATTAGATAGCATTATTGGCAATGTCTAGAAAGTTCTGTCTAAGGAGAGGTTTGGTCACCTAATTGCGCGCCAGTAAGGAGAAATCCTTATTGAAAAGCCCCCTGTTTCCTGGGAACTGCCTGGTTGTCATTATTGTGATTCTGTAATATTATTTGTGAATAATTAATTATTGATCTATATGATAATGAAATATTTATTTGATGTGGATATAAATGATGGATTTATTTATGTGGTTATAAATGAAGGAATTAATGTTGAGGTATTTTATCAGTATTTTGTCGGATTGGAGGTATTAAAAGATCAAATCAGTGTTCTTACAGCTTTATTGTGTGAGTTATAATTTTTAATCTGACCGTTGGATCGTTTCTATTTTTGGATATGTTACACATATATAAGTTGAGTATATGTTCACAAATTTGGAACCGTTAAAAATGAACGAATGATTTGTTATGAATTTTAAGAGATGACTGATTCAGAAATTAGGTTTATAAATAATTTTGGTAGAAAATTCTAGAATGGGTGGGCCCCACTTTTGGTTGTTGGGGAAGATGGCTGATGTTTGGTGGGCGGAATAGTAGCAGGTCAAGTCTGCTTCGGCGTGCTAACATTTTCCTATAAATAGAGGGCTAAGTTAGAATTGAAAATCACACCAGAATTCATAAGTTTTCTCTCTTTTTCTGTATAGATTATCGAGTGTATTTTGTGAGTATTTAGATACTTGGTGAGTTGCTATTCATCAGTACAAGTTTCCTTCAGCGTCATATCCGATATCCAGTCAAAAGTACTGCTCTTTTGAGGTAAGGGATAGTAAGGGATATTAAGGAATGCTATATTCTTCATAATGATGTCATTTTTTCAATATCATTATACTGAAATATTGGTATGGATTTTATTGTGGAATTTTTACCTTTTTGAGTCGGGATTACTATTTACGTATACGGCAGTATTCACGTATACGGCACTATTCATGTATATGACACTATTTACGTATATGACATTATTTACGTATACGGTACTATGTACGAATACGGAGTACTATTTATGAGTTACTATTCATGAGTTACTAATCACGAGTTACTATTCACGAGTTACTATTCACGGGTACTATTCATGACAAAATTGATTTCTTTTTCTGACCAAATTATAGTTGATTTATGAATATTACTCTTGAAATTAAATCCATATTTTGATCATATTATTTTTATTATCATATATAACATTTTTATAACCCTGATGTTGAATTTCTCTTTCACTTGAGTGTAAAGATGGGTAAATTATTGGTATGATCGTGACTGAGAAATATCTTTGGCCTGTAGTGCAAAGATGAATTGTTAACTGGTATGATCATGACCATTGAATTTATAATTGAATATCTTTAGCTTAAGTGTAAAGATGAATTGATTAACATGGTTATAATTATTGTTTATATAAATTCTGAAATGATTATATATTTCTTTGAGATATGAATATCTTTGGCCTGTAGTGCAAAGATGAATTATTAATGAATATCTTTGGCCCGTAGTGAAAAGATGACCTGTTGTTGAATATCTTTGGCCAGTAGTGCAAAGATGAACTGTTGACGAATATCTTTGGCCCGTAGTGCAAAGATGAATTATTGATGAATATCTTTGGCTCGTAATGCAAAGATGACTTGTTGTTGAATATCTTTGACCTGTAGTATATCTTTGGCTCGTAATGCAAAGATGACCTGTTGTTGAATATCTTTGGCCTGTAGTGCAAAGATGACTTGTTGATGAATATCTTTGGGCCGTAGTGCAAAGATGAATTTATTAGTATGATTATGAACATGAACTGTGATTTGGTATAACCATGATCTTTGATGTTTCAGGTGATGAAAATTATCTTTGTCCTAGATGAGAAAAGAAATTTAGAACTACAATTACGATTATGAGTTATACACGTGATTGTAAATAGGAATTGTTGATTGATGTTACAGGGATAAAACATTGTTGGTGGACTTTTAACATGGAAAAGATAATAGACTTTATGGTCTATTTGACTCTTCTAATGGATTGCTCGTTCCGCTGCAACTATGGTTGAAAAGTTTTATCATTTACCATATGTTCTAAATCTCTGATTTATTACTGATGAAGGCTATTGATAATTTAATTATCTTTAGTCATGATATTCTTTACTGAGCTAGTTGTTCTCACCCTTCTGTTTTAAAATTCCTTTCAGGTAATACGAGTGTAGTTGGGTCGAGCGGGGGTAACAGGGGAATAGAACGGTGGTCATCATTTAGTAGTTATATTTGATAAATCTAATAGGGTGAGACGAACCCAACGTTGGAATGGTGTTTTACCACTATCATACAAGATGTCTAATGTCATATAACCTCGTGTCATTATAAGATAGGGTTGTGCACATCCACTTGCTGAATATATTTACGAGCACTACCTATATAATCTTGGTGTTGGTTTGAAGTATAATTCACGATTAAAGACTGTGGAGATAATGATATATCAAGAGAAGACTCACCATTGGAAAGAATATGATAGTAATCTTCTTATTTTTCTTTGGGGTCTATTAGGTCAACCAAGGATAATTCTGTGGACATATGATATCTATTATAACCTAGAAGCATGGTCTCCCATGTACGAAGGTTTCCTTGAGCACTTCTCAAAGATTCTAATTTCTAAAACAGTTTTTAATTATACCTTTATGTAGGTATCACTGTGAGGTGCTGCCCACTGATGGGACATTTGTCACATTACGGTTGGGACACGAGTCATAGTTGGTATATATTTGTATCCAAACTCACAGCATATGTGTTGTTGTATTTTGTACGATAATTATTGTAATAAAGTTGTAGTTATTTTCTGTACCATGTATTTGGCGACTCAGAATAGGTTGGATGGAGTGGACCTATTTTGGGGTTGTCACATTTGGTATCAGAGCTTAGGGATATTGTCTCTAGCGGAGATCGGAGAATAGAACTAGGAGGGGAGAGATGAGTAAATCCTTCGCTAGTGTGTCCTACCTAAGCTTATTTGTTGGTCAGTCATAATATCGGGATATTATGTGATATGTTAATTTGTTCATTTAACCCTTATTTTGAAGCTGTATTCTAGAATGATATCTGAAATACAGGAGATGAGCAATGGAGAAATCATGATGACAGGGAAGATGGAATCTGAAATGAAAGCAAGGTATTCTCAACTTTTCGAAATACCAGGTACGTAAATTTTGGGGACGAAATTTCATAAGGAGGGGAGATTGTAAGACCCCGAATTTTATGAAATAAAAGTATTCAATTTTTCTTATAATTACTATTCAATAAATGGTTAAATTGATAAAAGTTAAAGTTAAGGGTGATATATGAAATTTTTTTTTAAAATACGCAAGTGGTTATAAAATATTCATTGTTGTCGGGGAATATTCGTTTAGTCGTGGAATATTCTTTCTGTTGGAAAATATTCGTAAGACGGCGTAATCATTTGTGGGCCCCATAATAGAATAACTGTCGGATGAAGAAAACGACAAATTTGAGTTTTTCTAAATAACGGCGTAATGGTTACCGTTAATACTGTTGGAATACCTGATGGTTAAAATACAGTAATACGCGTGGTTGCACAGTAGTACACGGTTTGGTACAGTATTTTTTGAATTATTGATTCTTACGTAAGAAGGCACTACTCAATAATTGTTACAGTAATTACTGTTCAATATTTTATTTTATTGATTCAATAATTGCTGCATTGATATTTTATATTATTATTGTTTCAATAATTGTCACTGCACAGTATTTCCCATTATCAGATCAATAATTCATATTATTTGAATAATATTATTAGATAGCATTATTGGCAATGTCTAGAAAATTATGTCTAAGGAAAGGTTTGGTCACCTAATTGCGCGCCAGTAAGAAGAAATCCTTATTGGAAAGCCCCCTCTTTCCTGGAACTGTCTGGTTGTCATTATTATGATTCTGTAATATTATTTGTGAATAATTAATTATTGATCTATATGATAATGAAATATTTATTTGATGTGGATATAAATGATGGATTTATTTATGTGGTTATAAATGAAGGAATTAATATTGATGTATTTTATCAGTATTTTGTCGGATTGGAGGTATTAGAAGATCAAATCAGTGTTCTTACAGCTTTATTGTGTGAGTTATAATTTTTAATCTAACCGTTGGATCGTTGTGATTTTTGGATATGTTATACATATATAAGTTGAGTATATGTTCACAAATTTTGAACCGTTAAAAATGAACGAATAATTTGTTATGAATTTTAAGAGGTGACTGATTCGAAAATTAGGTTTATAAATAATTTTGGTGGAAAATTTTAGAAATAAGTGGGCCCCACTTTTGGTTGTTGGGGAAGATGGCTAATTTTTGGTGGGTGGAATAGTAGCAGGTAAAGCCATCAGGTAGCAGGTCAAGTCTGTTTCGGCGTGCTAACATTTTCTTATAAATAGAGGGTTAAGTTAGAATTGAAAATCACACCAGAATTCATAAGTTTTCTCTCTTTTTCTGTCTAGATTATCGAGTGTATTTTGTGAGTATTTAGATACTTGGTGAGTTTCTATTCATCAGTACAAGTTTCCTTCAGCGTCATATTCGATATCCAGTCAAAAGTGCTGCTCTTTTAAGGTAAGGGATAGTAAGGGATATTAAGGGATGCTATATTCTTCATAATGATGTTATTTTTTCAATATCATTATACTAAAATATTGGTATGAATTTTATTGTGAAATTTTTACCTTTTTGAGTCAGGATTACTATTCACGTATACGGCACTATTCACGTATACGGCACTATTTATGTATATGGCACTATTTACATATATAACATTATTTACGTATACGGTACTATGTACGAATACGAAGTACTATTCACGAGTTATTATTTATGAGTTACTATTCACGAGTTACTATCCACGAGTACTATTCACGACAAAATTGGTTTCTTTTTCTGACCAAATTATAGTTGATTTATGAATATTACTCTTGAAATTAAATCCATATTTTGATCATATTATTTTTATTATCATATATAATATTTTTATAACCTTGAAGTTGAATTTCTCTTTCACTTGAGTGTAAAGATGGATAAATTATTGGTATGATCGTGACTGGGGAATATCTTTGGCCTGTAGTGCAAAGATGAATTGTTAACTGGTATGATCATGACCATTGAATTTATAATTGAATATCTTTAGCTTAAGTGTAAAGATGAATTGATTAACATGGTTATAATTATTGTTTATATAAATTCTGAAATGATTATATATTTCTTTGAGATATGAATATCTTTGGCCTGTAGTGCAAAGATGAATTATTGATGAATATCTTTGGTCCGTAGTGCAAAGATGACCTGTTGTTGAATATCTTTGGCCAGTAGTGCAAAGATGAACTATTGACGAATATCTTTGGCCCGTAGTGCAAAGATGAATTATTGATGAATATCTTTGACTCGTAATGCAAAGATGACTTGTTGTTGAATATCTTTGGCATGTAGTATATCTTTGGCTCGTAATGCAAAGATGACCTGTTGTTGAATATCTTTGGCCTGTAGTGCAAAGATGACTTGTTGATGAATATCTTTGGGCCGTAGTGCAAAGATGAATTTATTAGTATGATTATGAACATGAACTGTGATTTGGTATAACCATGATCTTTGATGTTTCAGGTGATGAAAATTATCTTTGTCCTAGATGAGAAAAGGAATTTAGAACTACAATTACGATTATGAGTTATACACGTGATTGTAAATAGGAATTGTTGATTGATGTTTCAGGGATAAAACATTGTTGGTGGACTTTTAACGTGGAGAAGATAATAGACTTTATGGTCTATTTGACTCTTCTAATGGATTGCTTGTTCCGCTGCAACTATGGTTGAAAAGTTTTATCATTTACCATATGTTCTAAATCTCTGATTTATTACTGATGAAGGCTATTGATAATTTAATTATCTTTAGTCATGATATTCTTTACTGAGCTAGTTGTGCCCACCCTTCTGTTTCAAAATTCCTTTCAGGTAATACGAGTGTAGTTGGGTCGAGCGGGGGTAACAGGAGAATAGAACGGTGGTCATCATTTAGTAGTTATATTTGATGAATCCAATAGGGTGAGGCGAACCCAACGTTGGAAGGGTGTTTTACCACTATCATACAAGATGTCTAATGTCATACAACCTCGTAGGGGTGATCAAAAATTTTAGTTTTTTCGGTTTTTTCCCGAACCGGTTGGTACCGAAACCGGCGGTACCGATTTTTTTCGGTACCGATTTTTCAGTTTTTTTTGTTTTTTCGGTTGCGGTATTACACTTTTTCAATTCGGTAAGAACTGAAATACCGAAAGAAACCGAAATATATATACTTTACTCTCTTTAATAGTTTAAATACTTTAACAATTTAACACTTTAACTCACTTACTCAGTACTCTCTTCTCTCTCCTTTCTTCTTCAGTCTTCTCTCTTCTTCTTCTACATTCCGTTCTTCACCTTCTCCTCCATTAAAGCAATAAAGCTCACCCTGTGTCCCTGACTCCCTGTCGCCTGCCAGCCTGTTAGCCTGCCCTCTCTCAGTCTCTCAACGACCAACGTGGCAACGTCTCCGACTAGCACAGAGCCACCGAGTCACCGACGGTAAGTACTAAGTCGTGAGATTTGAGTGTTTGAGACTCTCAGTTTTTTTATTTTGGTTTTTGTATGTGTTTGAAGGTGTATTTGACTGTTTGAGACTTTCTCTGCTGATTTTTGATGGGTTTTTTTTTCTACTAGACTACTACTACTCTCAGTACTCTGTCCCTCAATTCTACTCTGTCCCCCAATTCTGCTGATATGAATAGACCAAAAGTAAGAAAAGATTTGTAATGGGTTCAAGAGTAAGAAAAGAAAATTAAGCTGCTCCTTTTTTATCTTGATGATTTTGTTACAGTTGTAAGTACTAAGTTGCATTCTTGGTTATGGCTCTGTTTGTTGTGGGTATGGCTCTGTTTGTTGTGGGTATTCCCTTTATATACTTTGAATATCTGAGTTATTATTCTTGGGTATGGCTCTATTTGTTGTGGGTAAAAACTGATGATGGATGTTTTTTGTTTATCTCCACTAATTTTATGTTCTGGGCAGTCCTTGACCATGTTGCTTGCCAATGCTTGGAGATCCAAGTTGATTTCATGTTGCTTGCCAATGCTTGGAGATCCAAGTTAATATGTGATTGGCATAGTAAATAGTAAATAGTAATTTACATATTCTGCAATTTACATAGCCGAACCGGTTTTACCGAAAATCGGACCGAAAAAACCGAAATCGATTGTGTACCGAACCGATACCGAAACCGGTAATTTGGTACCGGTAATTCGGTTCTTGGTTTTTCGGTATTTTTGGATCGGTACCGGTTCGATTTTTTCGGTACCGGTTCGGTTTTTTACCGATGAGCACCCCTACAACCTCGTGTCATTATAAGACAGGGTTGTGCACATCCACTTGCTGAGTATATTTACGAGCACTACCAATATAATCTTGGTGTTGGCTTGAAGTATAATTCACAGTTAAAGACAGTGGAGATAATGATATGTCAAGAGAAGACTCACCATTGGAAAGAATATGATAGTAATCTTCTTTTTTTTCTTTGGGGTCTATTAGGTCAACCAAGATAATTCTGCGGACATATGATATCTATCATAACCTAGAAGCATGGTCTCCCATGTACGAAGGTTTCCTTGAGCACTCCCCAAAGATACTAATTTTTAAAACAGTTTTTGACTATACCTTTATGTAGGTATCACTGTGAGGTGCTGTCCATTGATGGGACATTTGTCACATTACGGTTGGGACACGAGTCACAGTTGGTATATATTTGTATCCAAACTCACAGCATATGTGTTGTTGTATTTTGTACGACAATTGTTGTAATAAAGTTGTAGTTATTTTCTGTACCATGTATTTGGCGACTCAGAATAGGTTGGATGGATTGGACCTATTTTGGGGTTGTCACATGAATAGTACCGTATACGTGAATAGTAATCCCGACACAAAAAGTTCCAAATTTGATAAAAGTTCATAATATTTCAGCATAATGATATTGAAGAAAATAATATTATTTAAGAAGAAAATAATATCCCTTACCTCAAAGAAACAGTACTTCGGAATGAAATATCGGATATGATGCTAAATAAAACTTGTACTGAATAGTAACTCTCAAAGTATCTAAATACTCACAAAATACGCTAGACAATATAGAGAGAGAAAGAGAGAAAACTTATGAATTCTGGTGTGATTTTCAATTCTAACTTAGCCTTCTATTTATAGGAAAATATTAGCACACCGAAGCAGACTTGACCTGCAACCTGATGGCTTTACCTGCTACTATTCTCACCCACCACATTTCAATAAAAATTCCAGCACATTTCTCACCAACCAAAAGTGGGGCCCACCAATTCTAAAATTTTCTACCAAAATGATAAATTTCAAAACTTTAACAATTTCTAAACCAGTCACCTCTTAAAATTCATAACAAATCATACGTTCATTTTTAACGGTTCAAAATTTGTGGACATATACTCAACTTATATATGTATAACATATTCAAAAATCACAACGATCCAACGGTCAGATTAAAAATTATTACTCACGGAATATATCTCAAGAACAGTAATTTAATTTTTAATACCTCCATTCCGACAAAAACACATCAACATTAATTCCTTCACATAAAATAAATATATCCATCAATCATATCCATATAAAATAAATATTTTCTTATCATATAAATTAATAATTAATTATTCACAAATAATATTACAAAATTACAATTATGACAACCAGGCCGTTCCCAAGAAAGAGGGGGCTTTCCAATAAGGATTTCTCCTTATTGGCGCGTAATTAGATGACCAAACATCTCCTTAGACAGAACTTTCTAGACATTGCCAATAATGCTATCAAATAATATTATTCAAATAATAAGAATTATTGATCTGATAATGGAAAATATTGTGCAGTAACAATTATTGAAATAACAATAATATAAAATATCAACGCAGCAATTATTGAATCAATAAAATAAAATATTGAACAGTAACTACTATAATAATTATTGAGTAGTGCCTTCTTACGTAAGAATCAATAATTAGTGCAATACCGTGTGCTACTGTATTTTAACCACCGGATATTCCAACAGTATTAACAGTAACAACTATGCCGTTATTTATAAATAACTTATACTTATCGTTTTTTTCATCCAATCGCTTTCCGTTATGGGGCCCACACAAGGCTGTGCCGTCGTACGAATATTCTCCGACAGCAACCACGACCAAACGAATATTCATCGACAAAAATGAATATTTTATAACCACTTACTTATTTGAAATATTTACGCATTTTACCCATAACTAACCACATTAATCAAATCAACCCTTACTATTTCAAAATAATAAATAGAGGAAATTTAATTTTATTTAATAATAAGTTGGGTCTTACAATACCGAATAATCCCTGATCATAATCATACCAACAACTGTCCATCAATGCACTACAGGCCAATGAGGACTTTTACCACATCATTTGTAACATTACGGGTCATGATTATACCGAATGATCCCTGATCATAATCATACTAATCAACAGTCCATCTATGCATTACGTGCCAAAGATGACTTTCATCACAATATAAGTATGAGGATGATGACAATGATATAAGAATTCAATTAAATGAGAGCAAAGGATAAATTTTTAAATATTTATAATTTAATTTATCCAGAACTCAATAATGTCTAAATTGTCAACATGATTCTATATTGTGGAGTAAAATTCAAGAATAATATTGTATCAAAAATGATTTGGACAGAAAAGAATTTTTGTCATGAATAGTATCATGGGTGAATAGTATCCCGTGAATAGTATTTCATGAATAGTACTTCAGGAATAGTACTCTGTGAATAGTATCATGTGAATAGTACTTTATGAATAGTACTCAGTGAATAGTACTTTGTGAATAGTACTCGTGAATAGTACTTCTTGAATAGAGTCGTACGTACGAATAGTGTCGTACGTATGAATAGTGGCGTATAAATGAATAGTACCCATGAATAGTACTCCAGCATGAAAAACATAAAATTTAAAAAGAATGTTCAGAAAAATATCCTCATGAAACGATACTAAATGAAGCGCAAATTTCAAGGATATTCTACTAATTTCACGGAGTATAGAAGCAATACTTTAACAAATGAGTGTAGAATTATGGATACGAAATGAAATAATATTACTTACATACTATAGAGTATGGAAGAAAATATTATTTCATACGATTATTGAACAAAAATAATATCCCTTACGAATAAAAAATAAATAAATAACATTCCTTACCTTAGTAGAAGGCTAGATACTGCAATGGTGAAGTAGCAGAATACTCTTCTTCTTTCTCTCTATAGCTTCTTTCATTGTAATTGCTCTTGTGAGTCTTAGTGAATCGGTGAGAATGAAAGAAGAAACGAGCTTCTATTTATAGGAAAACATAGTTTCAATAATTGCACGTTTAGGGCTCGAATTATTACAGTATAGTACATTCATCTTTACCTCTATTTTTAATTTAGTCCTTCAAGTATTATCAATCTTGCGTAACCTCCCCTAATAGTACATGCATATGAACAAATAATTATTTTCATGTGAACTAATAGCAATTAATTGTTCATTTATCTGATTAATTACCTATTTGGTCAATAATAACAAAATCAGTCAATCATAGAATTACCTCCTTTAAGGGTAATTGGGTCACGGAAGAATTAAAAAAAACTAAATGAACAAACGTCTTTAATCAACACGAACTTATTCATCATTAATATTATAACTCACAATATTTAACAACCAGATCATTCCCAGGAAAGAGGGGGCTTTCCGATAAGGATTTCTCCCTATTGGCGCGCAATTAGGTGACCAAACCCATTTCCTCAACAGAACTTTCTAGACATCGTCAATAATGCAAATAATAATATAAATAACTTTATCGTCTCAATTATTGATTTAATAATATAAAATATTGTGCAGATGATACTGTGACAATAATTGAATCAATAATATGAGAGATACTATGCAGCAATTACTGTAGTAATGATTGAGTATAACTGAGTGACTTCTCACGTAAGCATCAATAATCAAAGATACTGTACAATATCGCGTGCTACTATACAACCACGCGTATTACTGTACTTTTACCACCGGGTATTTCAACAGTTTAACAGTAAAACTTTCGCCCTTTTTTTTATAAAAAGATATTTCTGTCGTTTTCTAACTACGACAATACTTTCGTTGTAGGGTCCACCAATGATTGTGCCGTCGTACGAATATTCCCTGTTAAAACGAATATTCCCCGACCAATCGAATATTTTATGACAACTTGCTTACTTTGCAAAATTTGTAAATATTACTCACAATTATAACGTTATATCAAATTCACACCATAATATTCAAAAATATATTTCGAGAAAAATTAATCTTTATTCATAAAAGTTGGAGTCTTACAAGGATGATGTCGAGCATGGTAGAGATGATGCAGATGATTTTCAGACTCCGGAACAGGAGCATCAACTCCCACCCGATGATCATCCCCATACCTTGGTAGTACCAGCCGTCGTTTGTAGATAGTTTTATTTTTACTTAGCTTATGGTGTAAATTGTAGTCTTACGTTATTGTAAATCATAGCTTACCTTATTTTACGTTGTAAATCATTGTTGAGTCTCATTTTTTTGTTAAACTTATGTATATTAATGTAATCTATCGTAATTTAGTTCATATTTTAGTGTATATGTTGTTTGTTGTGGTATATATTGTTGGTAAAAATTGACTATAAATAGTAACAAGTACAAATTGTGGTTTTAAAACCTTAAAAACGAAAAAAAATATATTTTAAATTTTTTTTTAGTAAATCTCAACGGATTATCCTAATTTCTGATGGAAATTTCATCGAAAATAGGTAATTTCATTTATTTCTTCAAATTACATGTGTCAGACTTATTTATGACAAAATATTTCGTTGGACATAATTTTGTTACCATAGCTTATCCTCGAGACACCTATTTCCAACGGAATATTCCGTCGGAAATAGACATTTTTTCTTGCAGTGATTTCTATTCGAATATAATTTTTTAATCTTTATTCAGATTCAAATTTGATTCAACTAATTTTTTAGTCGAGTTACTCGCGAGCATTTGAGACATACATGAATATCATTTATATTATGATAATGCATATCAAATTAAATCAATCAACTATTTGAAATAATTTAAATTTAAATTTATGATGTGATATTATCACTCTTGAATAAATTGATGGACATGTACATAAAACATAAAAATCCCTTCCACTTCTCAAAGTAAGTGGAGAATTTAATTATTGAATACTATACATTAAATAAATTGAGTATACTCAATACTCCCTCCGTCCCAAATTATCTGTTTTTCTAGAGTTCCACACACATACCAATATATGTGATAAATATACTAAAATACCCTCATGTATTGATTTTTTTGTTTTCTGCGCATGAATCCTTATTGGTGGGAATATGAAAAGATGCTTAAAAAGAGGAGAGACATGAATGAGAGTAATGACTATCATTAATTAGGGTAAAGGGGCAAACTTGGAAAACAAATGAAAAAAATGCATTGAAATCTTGAAAAAGCAGATATTGTGGGACAATTTTTTTTTACTAAAATAGCAGATAATTTGGGACGGAGGGAGTACTATATACGAGAAACAGAGTAAGTATTAATGAACTTGTATTGAGTACGGATCAATGATGTATAATAAGTTCAATATTTTAAATTAGCGAACAACAAAGATGGATCATATTCGACTCGTATTAGTGTCCAAGTATTAAAATGAATTTAAATTCAACTCCTTTAAATACCAAATCAAAGTCTGGTTCAAATTTTTCGAGTCGATCTTGATTTTGGACCAGTCGATTTATTTTCAAGCTTAAGAATAATATAGGAGAAATTGAGAAAACCCTAATTTTTTTTTAATAAAAAAGAAGATTAATAATAGGGAATTGTTATATCCACAATAGAAATTGTTATTTTTACAACAAAAGTGTCGTTATAGATCCTATAGCAATAATTTTTACCGTCGCTATATATCTACCGCAATACTTTTATTGTGGAAATAATAAAAAATATTATTGATTTAACCATTACCTTAATAATATAGGGAGTAAAGGGGCAGTTCAAACTCCCAACATACTGCATTAACATCGTCACACGCATTCATGACTTGGACTTATGATAAGGAACTAGTTGACCTTCTGTCTCACAGAGAAATTAATCAAAAAAGGAAATTTTGCAGTAAATTTGGGATTCGGGCACTTCTGTTTTTTCATGGAAACCTCTTCTCAAGCTTCCTTTCTTTGACCATTTTCTCTCTCCTCTCTTTTCTCTCTCTAGTTATATATGTCTCTCTCTGTCTGTGATAAGGGCGAAAGGGGATATGATTATATAAGGATTGCATTTTGTTTCTCCATTGTCAATTCCACATTTCCAATCTTTGAATAGATCAAACAACTCGTGGGTTTGAATCAAAATCCAATTTTTTTTTATATTTTTTACATTTTCTAGTTTCCATTCCCATTTGCAAATATGCACATACCCATCTACTAGCAAGATTCAAAGACTGCGACAAAAAATTCCAGTCCACGTCTAATACGTATCTAAAGGTCCAAGTGGACTATAATATTTTCTTATTCCTTGGCTCAAAATTATATCTTCAAGAGTTGGGCATATGTGTGTGTATATATATATACATATATATAGACAAAGGGTTGTGGTCATAGTCATTAACATATTGTACTCAAAGCTTAAGTAAAGTTGGGAATTTTATAGTGCCTGTGTTGTGTTTGAGAAAAGAAATAAGAGATAAAAAGAGAGAAAAAAATCTTGGAAGTCTTGGTTTCTATTGCTGGTAAGTGACTTTTGTATTATATATAACTATTTATATATCAATGCCCTTTATGCTGGATGTGTAAAAGTTGGATTTTGGGTGAGTGAATGATAAGAATGTCCAATATTTTACAGACACCATTTATGGATTTGTTATATGTTGCCTATTGGTTTCTGGTTAAAAATAATGAACTGGGTTTTGTATAATGATCATATTCTATGGCTATGCAATTATTTTATTAAAAGAAAAGAAGTTTATCTTTTGAAATGGGAAGGAAATATCAAGTTTTTCCCTTGGAAAATTTCATGTTGAATTTACTTTAGTTTCTTATTGTGCAGGTTGGGGCTCATTATAACAATCTCTGCTACAATCAATCAGCCTCTTAAGAAATTACAAAACACTGAATTTTTTGTTTAACCCACAAAATTAATCCAGGAAATGACCTTGAGAACACATAGTTTCAAGCACATAGATTCAGAAATCATCACCAAGTCAAATGGGTCTCCTAGAAATGGGTCTCCTAAAAAGAATTCTATTAGCTTGAATAACTGCGAACCCGTGAGAATAATGCTTGAAACTTCCCTTTCATTCAAGAATTTAGTTCAAGATATAAAAAAATCAGAATCTGGTCATTTGAATGGCAGACCTGATGGCCTTAGGTTTATTCATAAATCAATGCCCCCAATTTCACTTCCTGAGCCTGCAATATTGTTTTCGCCGAGGCCGGTTAGCGAGCTTGATGCTGCTGCTGTCAAGGTTCAGAAAGTCTATAAGAGTTACCGGACTCGAAGAAACCTTGCAGATTGTGCTGTTGTTGTTGAGGAGCTCTGGTTAGTCTCTCAACATATTCTAATTGTTTGGATGTTTCTTGTAGCTTCATAAACATTTTTGCCTTTTCCATTTTAGTTATTCCATGTTTTATAGGTGGAAGGCATTAGATTTTGCAGCTCTCAAGCGGAGCTCGGTGTCATTCTTCAATGTTGAGAAACCAGAAACCGCCGTTTCACGGTGGGCTAGGGCAAGGACAAGAGCTGCCAAGGTATATTTTTGGATCACAATGATAGTGTTTTGTTTTTTTGATATGTGGAGTATCCCGACTTGCGTCAGACTAATCTCCCCTCGAACAAGGCTTCCGAAACATGCTAACGCATGTGGTCCGTGGCCCTATGCTCTTCGAGTGAGAGTCGAACTCAAGACTTCCGAGTTTATGGCTAGACCCAAGTTTTCCCTTAAACCAGTGAAGCAAACGGCGGGGATCACAATGATAGTTTTACTTTCCACGGGGTTGTTTCTTTTTGGTTGGGAGAGTTTTTGGATTTTAATATCAATTACTTGTAATTGCAGGTGGGAAAAGGGTTGTGTAAGAGTGAAAAGGCTCAAAAATTAGCTCTACAACATTGGCTTGAAGCTGTAAGTACTCATCTAAACCCTCCTTTTACTTTTCTTTCTATTGCTCATTATTTTACATGGATCATTTACTATTTGCCTGCCATTATAGAAACATAAGCACAATTTTTTGCACTAGTTGATCACTAGGAGCTGATATAAATAGTCAAAAATACACCATATGTACTAATATGTAGAATAATTAAAGTTTAAACCGTAGCTAACTTATTTTGATATAAGAGAGACAATAATCTTAGTAGTTCGCTGATAATATATATATTTTTAATCTATTTACAGATTGATCCACGCCATCGGTATGGACACAATTTACATTTGTACTATGATATCTGGTTCCAAAGTGAAAGTGTCCAACCTTTCTTCTACTGGTGAGTACTTCATTATTTTTCTATCCTTTCTATAAACTCTGTTTGGTTGATGATCAAATTGTATAAAGGCAATTGAAATTCTTAAAACAATTCGAATTTGATGTTCCAACTTTTATTCTCTTGGCCTCGACTTTCTCTCCAACCAGAGAGAAAATATAGAGTAGATTTTCCTTTTGATGGCTTCTGCTTAACAATATTCACTTTTGAAAAATGAAGGTTGGATGTTGGTGATGGCAAAGATGTAAACCTTGAAAGATGCCCTAGGACTTCTCTACAACGTCAATGCATCAAATATCTTGGACCAGTAAGTTTTATACTCGTCTATTAATATCTCTATACATAATTTTCTATGGTATAATGGAAGTGCAGCTAACTTTTTCAATTTCTAAAACAGAATGAAAGGGAGACATATGAAGTAGTTGTAGAAAATGGGAAGCTTGTGTACAGACAAAGTGGTGTCTTTGTGGAGACAATTGAGGGTTCCAAGTGGATATTTGTTCTAAGCACGTCGAGGAACTTGTATGTAGGGCAGAAGAAAAAAGGTCTGTTTCAGCATTCAAGTTTCCTTTCCGGTGGAGCCACCATGGCGGCTGGAAGATTAGTTGCCCACGATGGTGTTCTTGAGGTACATACATATATATATATATATACTTATAATATATATATATATATATATATATATATATATATATATATATATATACTTATAATCATCTTACAATATGCTTGTACACAATTTAAAAAAATTATACCAATAACTGAATACAGTAGTACTACTGTATGTGATTCTAAGCATATATGTTGCTATACTTTTTACAGGCTATATGGCCTTACAGTGGCCACTACCACCCAACAGAAGAGAACTTCAGGGAATTCATTAGCTTCCTCCAGGAACACAATGTAGATCTCACAAATGTGAAGGTAAAATTTTGTGTTCAGTCTTCTTATATTCATGCATGTATGCAAAATCATTATATAAACTAGCAGTACATATTATTTTCGCAACGTATAATTGAGCAATACTAATGTTTGCTTTGAGTCATTAAATCGAGAAGTTAATGTAAGATGCCTAGAGTCCTAAACAACATATTTTGTTTTGTTGGAACAGAGGTGTGCAATAGATGACGACTCCTTTACATTTAAGATTGGCGATGAGGAGGAATCGAAAACAAACACAGCTGGTACAATTGCTCAACCAGAAGATGCACAGACATCTGATGCAGATGTTTCAGCCAAGAAAAGGGAGGCTGCCGCAAATATAAATGTGGAGGGACCAATGTATAACATGGCCAAACGCTTATCGTGCAAGTGGACTTCAGGAGCTGGACCGCGTATCGGTTGTGTTCGAGACTATCCTACAGAACTACAGTTCCGAGCTCTTGAACAGGTTAACCTGTCTCCTCGGTTGGCTTCGGGACCAGCATTCGGGAACTATGGTCCCATCCCATCGCCCCGGCCAAGCCCAAAGGTCCGGCTGTCTCCCAGGCTTGCATATATGGGGCTCCCTAGTCCTAGAACCCCTATCGCCTCCAAGTGAGACCCATTCAATGGGGCAATAATTCTTGCTTTGTTGGAGCCTAAAGGTTGCACCTTGCAAGATGGGACCGAGAAGGGAAAATGGCAGTTACTAACTCAAATTTCTTCATTGTTTTGTTCTTTTAGAATCTATATAATCTTTTTACCCAATTTTGTGTCTTTTCCCCTTTACTTTACCATCAGTTAAATTAGTTGTTTAATTTCTTGTACACAACATATAGTTGATGATATACAAAATTCATGTGTAGAAACAAGTTTCTTACTCCTCTTTTTCTTGGAGCGAATTGTTGGTTACATGTACACATTTGATTTGACTAAAACTCTTTGCAATATGCTATTGGTTTCTGTCATTTATGTAATACAAAAATTTGCATAACATTTCCCACCTAGGCATCTCCACGAAAGCCTGGAAGATAAAGGGTTGTTAAAAGATTTGTTGGTTAAAATTTTGTTCGTCTCTTAATCGGTAGGAGAAAGATATAAATTTAAATCATTAACAGTTGTCTCTTAATAAAAAAAAATGTAAAATTTTAAGATCATTATTGATTTTTGAAAAATCAATTTGAAATATTTTTAAATTTAAAAGTCGTTAAAATATTTTATACTTTTTAGTTAACAAAAATGTTTTTAAGTTGAGATACTATTTTATTCATACGATCTAATTTATTAAGATATATTAATCATTCAGATCTTAATTACTTTCAATTTTATCAAACACCACCTAAGATAAGATAGCTTATTCTTCACTCAATTGGGCATGCTATTTTCAATTTTAATTTAAAAATATTAATTTTCCTACCATTTATTTTAATAACTATTCAATTTTAATTGATTAAAAGTTTAGAGCAATATAAAGTGAAACTTATTTAGTAGCGTCAGATAAAACTTTAAGAACTGATATTTTTATAAGTAAAAATAATAGTTTAAAGTCTCTCTCATATGAATAGTAAATAGACCCCACATTTATATGAATGGAAGCTTGTGAAAATATCAAATTTTATTTAAAAAAATATAAATTTTCTAAAACTTCGATCTTGTATAATTAAATTGATCACTTAACTATTAATTTGAAAAAAAATATTTTTTTCAAAAAACAATTCAAATAAGTTTTAGCCGTCATTTAGGTTAGGTTATGTATGGTTGAAAAATAAAATAAAATGAGACGTTTATTCTAACGTATATTAAGATCACGTGAAAAACACACCCGACTCCGATGACAGCGACCTTTTCTATCTCTAAACGTCCATGTGGAAACGTTTGGTCACGCGTGGCAACAACGCGTGGATACTCCGCTTGCTTTTTAAAGAACAACGCATCACATTCACACACACACTCTCTCTCTCCAGTAGGTAAACTTTTGTTAATCCGTGAGCTTTGCTTCCATCAAACCTGTGAAAAAGATAGAGCTTGTCATTTTAGAGAGAGAAAGCGTTAGATATAGAGAGAGAAAAATTATCCCGATTGCAACAACGAAGAGCTGTTGAATTTGATCTAACTTCAGAATCCCTTGATCTTCATGATCCTCATTCGTCGTTGAATTTTGTACTAGTTTTGGGAATTTAGGGTTTTGATGGAGCCTCGTGTTGGAAACAAGTTTAGGCTGGGTCGAAAGATTGGAAGCGGATCGTTTGGAGAGATCTATCTTGGTTTGCTTTATTTTTTTAAAATTATTTTTTGTGTTTTTTTGTTGGTTGCTTAAACATGAATTAGAATTTGACTGATTGATTGAGATGTTTTTTCAGGTACTAATATTCAGACTAATGAGGAAGTTGCAATTAAGCTTGTGAGTAGTCTCTACCCTTGGATTTTTTTTTTTGAATTTTGTTGGTAATTCTTTGTGATTTTGGAAGTGTTTTGAGAGGTTTTACTCGGTGGTTTCCATTTTGAGTAGACAGCTAATAAATGCAAATTAGAATTTTGGATTAATTTCAGTGATAAGTTGGTTGCAGAATGTATTAATGTACTTGTGTTTGAAGTTTGTATTTATATCATGTTAGTTTGTTGTTGGAGTATGATTTACCAGACCTGATGTTGAAAATTTTAATAACAGTACTTTGTTTCAATGGTTTGTTGGTAAATTTAGCTCGATGATTTCGTGCTATGAATTATGTATAATAATGGTCGAAGGTAATAGTTTCTTAAGCTGAAGTGAAAAAGAAAGTAGTGGGGTCTTCTGTTTATAGATGAAGAAGGAACATTGGGTAAAGTCAATTTACTTGCATGCCTTTCACGTCATGTGATGGTCCTGTTTTTATTTCCCTATACATAAAAAATTTCTTGCCAAAATTTCTAAGCTGAGTGCAATGGAAAATCAACAGCATTTGTTTTTGATGATGATAAGCTATTCTCCATTCACTACAAGGAAGGGATAGCGGAGGGCAGCAGGAGGGATGGCGTAGGTCTGTATCCAGTCAACAACTCCAGCAAACCTACATTGGCGGAACCCACACTAGAAAAGAGTGAACTGTTATGTATCATAATTATTTTAACGGCTAGGATCCCTCTTTAAACCTATATTTATGCATTTCTCCCCTAGCTCTTTTTATAATATTCTCACAATTTTTGGGAGGCAAGAGTTTCTTAGGCAACAGGGGAGAGTGGTACAAGTCAAACTGTACCATCAGTAGTCAGTACAGTACAAAATAATACTGATGCAGTATATATATCAGTACAAGTAAACTGTATATTCAAGTATTACTTTGACATGATTGTATTTCATCCCTGCTATAAGTTTTATTTTTAATTACGTGCTCTATATATTCCTACATCTTATTTTGCACTTATTTCTTGTAGTAATCCCTCCGACGGAGTTTATGATCCTGATCCATTGTCTGTTATCCTCAGGAAAATGTCAAGACAAAGCATCCTCAGTTGCTGTATGAGTCAAAACTATACAGAATTCTACAGGGAGGAAGTAATGCTTACTATTCTTTTTCGGTTGTTCTCTCATGTACTCTTTAGCTCATTATCTTATTTGTGGTTCTAATTGCAATTAATTTTAACTATTGCAGCTGGAATTCCAAATGTTAGATGGTTCGGAGTGGAGGGAGATTATAACGTTCTAGTGATGGATTTGCTTGGACCAAGTCTCGAAGATTTATTCAATTTTTGCAGTAGAAAACTTTCTTTAAAGACAGTTCTCATGCTTGCAGATCAAATGGTAAGTTCTTTGAATAACTTTGGTCATAGATTTTATGTACACTATTGTTGCATTTGCTTTCCTTTTAATTTTGTTGATATATGACATCTTTATTCTTGTTTCAGATCAATCGCGTAGAATTTGTTCATTCTAAATCATTTCTACACCGTGATATTAAGCCGGACAATTTTCTTATGGGTTTAGGACGGCGAGCAAATCAGGTTTCTCGGTTTTGCTTTACATTTTCCTCTTAGGGTCGTAATTTTTCACTTGAAGCTGTGCTGACAGGTCAATTTCCCTCTTACCCTTAATGCAGGTTTACATCATAGACTTTGGTCTGGCAAAAAAATATAGAGACACTTCAACCCACCAACACATACCTTATAGGTGAGATGAGCGTTTATTCTTTTGTCAGCTGACAAGCACTTCTATGCTTAGAGAGACATTTTATGCTTTCATGCTTGTAGGATGGGATATTATCTTTCTTATAAAGAGAATGTTTGAGTACCTCAGAAGATTTATATGGGGCTTGAGTTCTGTTTAAATTAAAATTTCCACACTTCCTGAAAATGGTTGTTGAATGTTGAGGGATGCTAAAGAGTGTAATGTGGTACCATCAGGGCAAGGGTATGCATCTAGGCATAAGTGCTTGATCTCTCTGGGAAATAGTGACCCCAATTAATGCGTTATTTCTTCAGAGTAGCATTTTAAAATCCCACTTTAGTCCATTTTTACTCATCATAATCACCTCCCTTTTCTTCTGTCCGACACCCAGGTTTGTGCTTAGTTTACTAAATTTTGATTATATTGAACATGCACGAATCCAAATAACATTTTGGTGTAGAAATGTATATCAATATGATTTTGATATATCCATGTGATTATTACATAATAGTGTTAGTCTTGGAATTATTCTTAATAATTTAACAGATTCAGTCGGTCATTTGGATCACATCTTTGTTTGAGCAACCCTTACAAGACATTACTTCATCTCTCTCATTTTGTCAGAGAACTTTACTCCTGACTATATTTAGTATTCTTTTATATCTGTTTTTATTCTATCAATAATACTTGTTGACAGTCTTTTTTAGCGCTATATTTATCTTCCATTCATTTTTCTCATTTTCTGAGGAAATGCTCAAAATTACATATGCTCATGGAACTGCAGAGAGAATAAAAACTTGACGGGAACAGCAAGATATGCTAGTATGAATACCCACCTTGGAATTGGTATGTATTTCTTTCTTGCGTTGTCTATTACATTGGGTCGCTTTTGTTAGTTGATCACGACTTTCTCTTAATAATTTGAACTTTTTTCTGTTTCTTTTTTGCTGTTGGACTTTATAGAACAGAGCAGGAGGGACGATCTGGAATCGCTTGGATATGTCCTTATGTACTTTCTTAGAGGAAGGTAATATTTCCGCATACTTCTCTTTTTTTGGATTCTTCTGCTCTGTTGTCTGATTCACTCTGTTGCATCTGTAGTCTTCCTTGGCAGGGTCTGAAAGCAGGAAATAAGAAACAAAAGTATGAGAAAATTAGCGAAAGGAAAGTTTCCACATCTATTGAGGTAACTTACTTGTAAACTGCGTTCAGGGGAAAAAAGAAGAAAAACTTGCTTATAAACTTTGCTGTTGGAGGTTCTCTTTCATTTGGATCAACCAGAGCATGACTAGATATACTTATTTTTATTCAGGCTTTGTGTCGGGGTTATCCGACGGAATTTGCTTCCTACTTCCATTACTGTCGTTCATTGCGTTTTGAGGATAAGCCAGACTATGCTTATTTGAAGAGAATATTCCGTGACCTCTTTATACGGGAAGGTTTGTATATAGTTTCTTAAAATATTCGTCATCATGGATGGAAATTGTGTTCTGCTTGATTTCTAGATTTACGAAGAACATAGTAACACAAATATTATCGGGATAAATGCTTTTTTGGTCACTCTACTTTAGGCCAACTTATAAATGAGTTACTAAACTTTTTTTTCTTACGGTCAACTCACTGAACTTTAGATTTTTTACAAACCGTTACAAAAACCGTTAAGTCCTTTTATTTTTAACAGAATTTGTCAAATAGGAGAAAGCTGACATGAAATTTTTATGTACGAGTTTCAACGCTTAAGTGGAAATGAACAAATTTTATGGAGAAAATGAAAGAAACTCTTTTAAAATAAAATATATATAAAAAAACTTAGTAAAAAAAATATAAAATATAATAACATAAATAAAAAAAATGTTTAATTATTTTTATAATTAATATCAAATGAGTTTTTATGTAATTATTAGAAAATATAATTAAGAAAATTATAAACCATAAAAATTATAAATATTATTATTATGTGTATTATTATTATTATCAGTTTTATTATTATTATTATCAGAATTATTATTATTATTATTATTATCGGAATTATTATTATTATTGATATTATTATTAGTATAAATGAAAAAAATATATTTAATTATTTTTATAATTAATATCAAATGAGTTTTTATGTAATTATTAGAAAATATAATTAAAGATGTTATAAACCATAAAAATTATAAATATTATTATCTGTATTATTATTATTGGTATTATTGTTATTATTATTATCGGAATTATTATTATTATATTCCACGTTGAATTATCCACATCAGCGCTTTTTTTACAACTCAACATTATATTTGGTCAAACCGTTAAAAGTCAACATGACTTAACGGTTTTTGTAGCGGTTCGTAAAAAAACTAAAGTTAAGTGAGTTGACTGTAAGAAAAAAAAGTTTAATGACTCATTTGTAAGTTAACTTAAAGTAGAGTGACCAAAAAGGCATTTATCCCAGATATTATCATTGTCAATTGGTTGCAGGCTTTCAATTTGATTATGTTTTTGATTGGACCATTTTGAAGTATCAGCAATCAGAGAGGGCGGCTGCTCCTCCATCCCGGGCTCTTGTAAGTGAGATAATAATATTATTTTCCTTCTGTTGATTCTAAGCAATGAGTGTGCTAAATGATATTTTTCTCCGTTAGGGGCCAAGTGCTGGTCCTAGTTCTGGAATCCCCCCTGCTATTCCCAATGTTGACCGACAGTCAGGTAGACTGCATTGCAACTTTGATGTAAATATGAGTTTAGACGATTTGCTTCTAAAAGTGACTGTAATTATTACTTGATTGGGTTGGTAATTACTTGTATTTTTTTGGGGAGGATCTCTTTAAGACGACACTGAAATTAGTAATCATTGGATTTTTCTTTTTCTTTGTGGTTTAAAACACCCCTCTACTCCTTTGGGGTGGGGGAGATATAATTTCCTTTTTCTAAAGGCAGTAAAATAATTTGTTTAAGGAGAATATCATGGAAACCGAATCTTAATCGAGAGATTGATATCAACCAAAACATTTTTGCTTCCAGGTCAATCTATAAACAGATCAAAATGAAAATTTGATGCCTGGGAAAAAAGGGAAGTTGGGTGGGTGGGTGTTTGTCTCTTGCTGTGTTGCTTTTAAGGTGTAGCTTCTTTCATCCTTCTATTTCTTTTCAAAGTTTGTTTGAAAGAATTCCTTTAGCTTTCTTATTATACTGTATTGCTTTCTCTGTCTATCCTTGGAGGTCTTATGGCCTATGCTTGTGGTTCATATTGTATGCGCTTTGTACATATAAAGTAGATAATTAAATTTCAACTTTATGGCAGGTGAGGATGAAGTGAGACAATCAGGGTTTTCTCCAGTTGATCCTCGTAGAAGAAGTCCTGGACAAGGCATAAATATGGGAAGTCTATCCAAGCAGAAGAGTCCAGTTACAAATGATTCAGCAATGAGCAAAGATGCTATGGTAAGTTGCATGAATTCTATTTTATTGTTGGCACCAGTTTTGTTGGGAGTTAATAGATTAATTTAACTTCTAATGGAACCCAAAATATCCTAGAGATATGATGGGGACGGGGGTTTTCGGATTGAAGGGACTTCGTAAATATCACACAGATAATCTTCACACTAAACTAAATCAATTCTAATTATTCAATGTATCGAAATAATGAAGTACATTACTATTTATAATACTCACGGATAACTTTTCTAACCTAACTTTAACTCTAATAAGATAACTACAAATCAAATAAGATAATTGCAAATTAAAGAAACTAAACAATTACTTCATGAGTTTCCAAAGCTTCTTATATTGTTCTAACTAACTTTCACGAGTTCGTCTTACATCATTTCTCCGCTGAAAAAAACTTGATTTCGTCGAGTTAAAAACATCACCACAAGAAAAAGCACGCTGGATCACCAAGGAATTCTTTGCAAAAAGTTGGTATTGCCTTTGATAATCGAATAGATATTAGCACGAGTATCATGTTGCGCACGACGATCCCATAGCCAAGTACGCCATTTGATAATATGGCAAACCTTAAGGGGTAGAACATCACACATAACGGTATACCTTAAGCTTTCCAACAGAAAATGTAACCAAGCACCTCTAGGTAACCCACAACTTTGTATTGGTAATCCATGCAACATCATATGGCTCCGGGTGAGGCTCAACTTTTAACCCAAGTTTCTTAACTGCTTCTTCCAATATAACATCCGTACAACTCCCAGTATCAATTACAAGAGAGCACACCTGTCCCGCACATATGACTCTCGCCTGAAAAATTCGCCCACGATGGATTTGAGGATCATCCTTATGAGCATCATCTTCTAAATCTTGCTCATCAGGCTCATATTCGTCATCTATCGGCCTGCAAATCTCTTAGTTAAGTTGGTTTTTTCGCACTCTTTGTTAATAATAGTAAGTTGCCTAGAGGGAGAAGATGCAACATTCATCTTTGGGGAAGGATATTCAAAAGACATGAAACAAAAATCACGACAGTTACAACACCTAGACGCATGGTTGTTGCTAGCATTAGAAGAACCTGAGATATGATTAGCCTGCTAGTAGTTGAAGGGCTTGTTGACGATCTTTCCATTAACCTATTTAAAACAGGCTCCACAAACGTACGCTCCCTCAGAGTTTGGACTTATATTGGAGGTCTAACATAATTCCTTTTCAAATTATCCTTTATTTAGGTGGTAACTTGAACAACATCATCTAAGAGCAAGAGTTTACCTGTAGCTACACCACCAACAATCTCAAGATTCAATCCTCGACGGTACATGGAGATTAAAACTTTTTCAACCCAATGAAATTCAAACCGTGTAACTAAACTGTAGAACATGGAAGAAAATGAAACTACAGGGAATGATATGTAAAATATCAGGGGTATTTTGAAATTTAAGAAAACTTGGCGGACTAAACTAGTAAAAACTATTGGATATCTAATTGTAATTTGTCATGAGATATTAGATCTGATCTCAGATCTGTTTTTATTCTTTAGGTCTCTTTTTTTATTCTTCAAGTCTCTCTGCTTCACTTCATGTAAGTACATAGAGAGCAACAAGTTTGAGGAGGTGAAGACTTGAAATTTTTTGGACAAAATTGAGGAGGGTGGCGACGGCGGGACGCAGCGGTGGTGATGCAGTGGCGGCTCTTTTATACTTCATCTCTTCCTCTCTTTTCTACCTTTCTTTTTTTCCCTGCGATTGCTGCGAGTTGGAGGTTGCGACTTGGGCTATGTTTGGCTAGGTTTCTGGCTGAAATTAGGGTTGTGATTGATATATGTATATTGTACTGGGGTTGGTTCTGGCTGTGTTTGGGTAAGGTTTGGTTTTCTTGTGCTGATTAATGTTTTGCTGAGAGGCAAATGATAGTTTGCTACAGAATGGGTGTATAATGGTTGGACAATAAATTTAGGTTTAACTAAAGTCACGATTGGGGAGACAGTTATTTTGAGACAGAGGTATAGGCAGCATAAGATGGTTTGGGGTTGGGTTCTGATACCAAAATGATGGGGACGAGGGTTTTGGGATGAAGGGACGAAGGTAAATATCACACAGATAATTTTCACACAAAATTAAATCAATTCTAATTATTCAATGTATCAAAATAATGAAGTACATCACTATTTATAATACTCCCAGACAACTTTCCTAACCTAACTTGAACTCTAATAAGATAACTACAAATCAAATAAGATAACTGCAAATTAAAAAAACTAAACAACTTCTACTTCATAGCCTCTTATATTGCCAACTTTCATGGACATCAAGATAGCTTTCTGTGGGCTGGAGGAGAAGCGAGATATAATCTCACTACTAAGCCTCAACTTGGCCACCTGAACTTGTTTGTTGTTTTGTATTAATCTGATTTTTCCTTGTATGAACCTTTCGACCTTTAGTAAGAAATATACGATTCTCTCTATAATTCTATGGGCCGCAGCCAAAATGTCTCAACCTAAACTATTTATGCAAGTTCTTTGCATCTTGTTTGGGTAGTTAGATATGCGGTTTCTTTTGGATTCTTTATGGAAGGGGGTCTTAGTTGGGTTTGAGAGAGATAAGTTATATCATAAAGTGTGGTTTTTTTATGGATAAACGATGTACTATTTTGTTTGTTCATACGATAGTTGTAGGGGTTGTTATTACTAGAAACAAAAGCATTATGCAACTTTTGTTTCCTGCGAGGACAAATTTGCACTTTCTTGTAGACATTGCGGCCGACCAATTAGCCTTGCCTAATCTTATGGTTTTGGCAACATGATTCTGCTTAAAGATAGCACCATGACATGTTTAGCACTTTTTACCTAATAAGTCGGACAAAAGAAAAATAAGAAAGCAACATTTATCTTGAATGTTTTAGTGATGTATTTTTTAGGTTTGTAGTCATTATAATGTTGCAATGTGGTCTTCAGTATGGCGTAACACATACCATGCTTAATTTGCAGATGTCAAATTCTACATTTTTGGGAAGGTCAAGCGGATCATTGAGGCGATCGGGTGTCTCTAATAGTCGCGAAGCTTTAACTGTGGGTAATGAGTCTGATCCTGCTCGTTCTCGCACCACTGATGCTAGTCCGGGAACAATAAACAAAATATCTAGTGGGCAAAGAAGTTCACCACTTGGTAGAACATCAGATCCAAAGCAGGCTTCATCTGGAAAGAATAATTCAAGCATAAAGAATTATGAAACCAGCCTCAAGGGTATTGAAAGTCTGCAATTTGATGAAGAAGAGAGGGTTCACTACTGACTAAGCACCTTTACACATTATTGTAAATCATTATCTTGTGTGGTAGCTTCAGTTAAGAACGATTGACTTTTGGAGTTGAGGTTCTCATGAAACTGTGTTTGAAAAGATAGTGATTCTCCGTTGGTATCTGCACTATCAGAGCTTTTTATCCATTAAGAGGAAGAGAACAGGTCCCGAGTGGCTCAGTCTTACTAAAAAACAAAGCAAGGCCTTCTATGTATACAACTCATTTTAGACATTTCATTGGTGCTGCTGGTGATCACTACGTAAATTGTAAATTGCCTCGTTGTAATGATTATCCCTCTGTCGAATTACTTTTAAGCATATTTTTAAAAGCAACTGCTAGATTTTTGTGTTAATCGACATTGAAATATTGGTATTTGGCAATTGGTTGTACTCGGGTTCCATTTAAGGATACTAGCAGAAAAGCTAGATTCTCAGTAATTGACATGGAAAGTTTTGCCATTCATATTTGATGATACTAGCTGCTCAAGGATGGATTTCTAACTAGTGCAGATTTATAAACAATTCTCATCTTCAAATATTTTGGAACGGACCTAATGTTTCAAAAGAGCTGTACCTACATTGCCAACTGGACCGCCACAAAATACAAGCTTGGATCTATACAATGCTTTGACTCGTACATTAGTAATGTAACTTCCTATATGGAGGGATCACTTGGAGAATTTCCATGCTGGTGCATACAGAAAATTTTTACTATTTACAGCAATTAAGCGGGAGAATTTACAGAATTATTTTTTATTACTTGCAGTAATTTTACTAACAACAGATAATACGATTTGAATGAACAAGGTTTTAGCTCAATGTCTCTCGCGCGGGGTGGGGGTTGGGGGTTGGGTAAGGTAGTGTAACCTCCTGCAGCAGCGCAGTAAATAGATGCCAGTATAATTGAGGCAGTGTAGTGCCAAATATGATGTTTTCTGCATCATACGGTGTTGACTTTTCGGTTCATCAGGTCATGATAGTAAAGTAATAGACACATAGGTTGACCCAAAATGCTGAAAAAACACCAAAATAACGTATTGCCCACCTGCACAAGAATTGGGACAACGATTAGTACACTTGCACCTAGCATATGGGTTTAAGAGAGGTAGGTAAGAACAACGTGCACACTTAACAAAATAGTTAGACTATTGGCGTGTATCATGCACAAATTCTGACAGGCTACTAAGCTAAGCTACTGTTGGGGGTAGAAGCTATTTGTATTGCAGAAATACTGATTTTTATTTTTTTCCCATTGCATGAAGATAGAGTAGAAACTAGAATGTGCAGTATAGACACATTGCTAACACATGCAGATTCATATATTTCAATGTGCAGTATAGACCACGCATGGAGCTTTAATTGAATATAAATTAATCCTTCTTTTCAGTATTTCAGTCACTCAATTCAGTGCAATGTTTATTCAAGGTTAATCACACTAAATATATCCATCTTCTTAAGCAAAGGTTACTCAATATCTAATATAAGAGTTGGATTGGATATGTCATAATTCAATTTTTTTTGGCTGTGTCCTATCTGCAGAAATTGGCTAATACAATGTTCCACATTAATACAGGAAAGAAAGCATACCATAGAATTCCTGAACTTATTTTGGAGGTAATTTGTGATGAAAGCCAGCGGAACCTGATCAAAGCAAAACAAAGCCACCCATGAAACCTGTAGTCCTAAAATCAATTTTGCTAACTGATAATGGTAGACCCCCCTGTATAAACTACAAGCAAGAGATTTTTGTCCTTACGGGAATCATTTAGATGCAGAACACAGTACCACAAAAGCCCTCCTTGAAAAGTATTAGTTACCGGTTACATATATGAATTTTCATCAGTAATATTCAGACTAAAATTTAACACACCTGAAACATAATTCCGATAAAAGCCCAAAATTTGAATATGTGGCAAGGAACAGCAATGCATAGCTGCAGAAAATCACCAAATATCAAGTTACGTACACGTACTTTTTAATAATATTGGTGATAGCATACATCAGATTTTTAGTGTTGGAGCAATGGACAACTTATTATCCACCAAGAGCAATTACATAATGTAGCATGTGCTCTGGCTTTAAGAACTGCTGCTACGACAATACCCTGCCCCTTTTAGAACATGTAAAATAGTTTGAAATATACCTCGTGAAAAACGGCAGATATGAGGAAGGCAATTACAAAAGCAACTCCCTGAATCAATATGTAACAGCGGATGACATCAGAACTTCACGAACCCCAAATGGACATAGAGAAATGGAAGCAAAGTACACTACACCCTGCTTGAAATCTAAGAGAGAAGGTTAATTACCTTAGGTATACCATTCCTTAAGCATGGGAAATAGATATGACGGATCATCCATTTATGAACAGGCTGCATTTAGGAACAACTATGATCAGTACAATATTAATTGTAAAACAGTCTTTGTTATTTCTCTCCTCCCCCTCATTTTTCCGTTGCCTGTACTACTAAGAGCAAGGTTCTGCAGGTTCATTGCAACTGAATGCAAACGGAGTTATGTAGCAGAAACAAAATCAGTTACAGCAACTTCAAAATTAGCATTCTTCGACCTTCAAAGGAGAAAATAAAACTAGTGAAACATTTGCTCTCTCTGACTGTCTGTCTCCCCCCGAACTCACACACACCGCATGCGTACACATGCATGTAAAGACAGAGACATGCATAATATATCCATATGCTAAATGGCTCACTACCATATTGATAACAAAAATTGGCCAGTCATGACAAAAATGTAAGATGGATAAATAGACAAACAATGCAATACATACGGAGAAAAAAGAAAAACAGAGATGAGTAGGACATACCATATTCCACATTCTCCAATACTAATTACAGCAGACAGCAGGATATGCATAACAAATAAAAAGCAAAATTCAGCCATGTATGGATGAAGTAATCTTTAGAAATCCGAACATTTCACAACATATGAAAACTACCTCCCCCACTGTTTTTGCATTCCACCAATCTTTGTAAAACTCACGGTCACCAAAACGAAGAATTTCTGCAAGTATATTTAACCTACACGAAGGAGTGAACTTTAGTTTTACCAGAACAACATAATTACACATTGATAAACTTGCATATGTATGGAAACCAAGGCATAAAACCAATTAAAAAAAATTCATTGCAGATCCCAAGCCTAGCTGGAAAAGTTATTTTATCCCTTACCAACCCAAATCAAAGATATTGACCTCAATAGACCCTCACAAATTTCATTTAGCCCAAATGCCCCAATTGATTGCAACAAAGACGAATATCCAAAGGATTGCAATTAGAAATTGCATCCCACATATCTGGTAACAAGGAAGTAACTTCTAGAGGGACTCATGCTTGTAATGAGGCATTACTGTTAGATATAGCTCGTCCTGTATCGAGTACCTTGAGAAAATATGTTTAGCATATAATGACTTGGGCCAACTCTTCTCATTGCCGATTGGTTTTAAGTTAGAGAGCACAATGTCTTTATATGCTAGATTTTGGGCCCATTTTATAAATCTAACAATCCCTTCTCTCTCTCATGGGGAAATTTTATTGTACCGCAGTGAGGCTAGCTATTCTATGGTTCCGAGTGTTGGGCTGTAAAGAAGCAACATGCCCACATAATGTGTAGCAGAAACACGCTTAGATAGATGTTCGGTCACACAAGAAAGGATGGAATACGAAATAAAGACATTCGTGTGAATGTGGAGATTGCACCGATTGAAGAGGAGATGAGGGAGAATAGGTTGAGATGGTTTGGACATATTAAACAATGCACCAGCGAGGGAAGAGTGATATGCTACAACTAGATGGAGCAAAAAGAGGGAGAGGGTACTTGGGTAGAAGTAGTTGAGAAGGATCAATGTTCTGAAAAGGGCTAGGCGGTCGAGTGACCTTTGAGTGCCTAGGCCTTATAGGCGAGAACTAGTCAGCTTCCTAAGCCAGAGGAGGATAGGCGACTTCCCTGTGCAGTATAATTACCAGGATTACAGTATGTATGGAAGAGAGAAATATCGAAAGCAGCCTCTCCCGCCTCTCCACCCAAACATGAATGTGCTCACAAGAAAGCAGAATGAGGATGGCCATAAGAGATGAATGAATTCCCAGACTTGCTACGTAAGTGACAAAACCAAGTTTTGTTTCTCGGTTGTTCAAAAAATTCACAGTGTCTTAACCTACTACATCCAAAATTCAAGAAATCCTCTTATACCAAAAGTTATGATTATCAAACTATTATAAGGTAAAGGCAACAGTAATCCACTAATACTTTCTTAATCCTACTATGTATCCACTCAAACTTCTTATCAGTGCAATAATTTCTTGTTTTGCCTTGAACTGTCTTACCGCTGATTTATGATTCCAACTTAACACCTCCATCATTCACTACATGATACATAAGAAATCAAATGCTTTGGACAATTACTAAAATTGCATCTCCATATTTAGATTCAGTTTTCCTTATATAATACCTTAGATCTATAAGCATCAACGAAAAGATAGTAATGCATGCCAGCATGTTCTAATGAACAAATTTAGACAGAAAAATCAATAAACTCTGGCGCACATATAGAGTGAGTCCTACTGCTTGGTAATTGTCATGATAAAACTTGTACAGGAGAAACAGTAGACAAAAGAATAAACGGGGGAGAGCGATATCTAAGAGCGAAGGAAGAGCACAAATACCAGAGGTGGAAAAAGCAATAGAACATGCAGAGCCAAACATATAAATTGGGGACAGAAAGCTTCAGAACCCGCTCAATGGCATATAAAAGATCCCCTTTCAGAGGATGTCTAGAATTCTTGACAATTGGATTAATGTACTGCACCATCAAAACAATGAAACCACTTCAGAATACCCATGCCAAGTTTTTACATTCATAAATTTTAAATAATAGGCTAACTTTTTATTATTAGAAGACTTACCTGTTCTATAATAAATCCCATAAGTCCTGTAAATATTACCAACTTGATCAGTTGGCGTAGCACCCAACCCTTTCGAACGCTTGCATTGCGAGGATAGCTTGGCTACGAAAAAAACATTGTCCAAAACTCAGCAGAATGATAAATAAAAAAGCCATTACTAGGAAAAGAATACGTGAACAATGAAATCATCCTTCAGGATGGAACCTCTTCATATGAGCACAAATGCAGAAGCAAAACATAAATTTTCTATCGTACTCCGCCAAATTAGCAAAGATTTTGGTCTACAATGGTTTGAACTTTTAAGTTTACAATTGAAACCTTGTATAATGCGATGACAACCTAGACAGAAGAGTCCTGAATCTCAAACTCAAGCACAGGTGAAAAAGAGAAATAGATACAAGCAGTTACAGAACTGGCAAAACTTAAAAACCTTCATTACATCATTAAAAAGGAAAAATCAGCACTGATAACTTGCAGAGTTGATCATTCTGACCTTTCAATTTATAGATGTAGATCTCAGACCTATAAATAAAATGAAATGACAATATTTATGTGGTCTACTCAAGACCAAAATGAATTGCAGTGGTTAATCTGTTGCAAGAAGCTGCCAAGCTTGCATTATTATACTTTAGAGATACATCTGATGGGGTATCTCAGTTGTCTTGCTTATGAACTTTAAGATGTTAATGTTAATCAGTTATTGGTATAGTTGTCACGGCGCCAGGCGAGTCATGGCGTTAGCCGACTACCAGGAGGCTTAGACAACCGCCATGGCGTCGTCATTTACTATGTGCAATTTATATAGTATTTATTTTACTTAACAAGTATATTGGCAATAAAATTTTATATACATTAAAACCCAAAACATACCACTATGGAATACTATTAAAAGCACAATCCTGTAAATACTTGGCAATAACAATCTAAAAATAAAACACTTGATATTAAAAACTAGTAGAAGAAATGAAGAATTTAACAAACACCACATAGAAAATAAAGTCGCAACCAACCATCACATATTACTAGTCTAATAACTAATAAAACACCACATAGCAAGCCAAAATAATGTCTACACTCGCTATACTAGTCTCTAAACATCGTTCAAGCAAATTGATAAAGAACAAAGTCATCTCCATCTCCTCCACGAGAACTACTCTCATTCAAAGGCATAAGTGGTTTTTCTCCAAAATCATCCTCCACATTTTCATCACCATTTGTAGTTCTCTCTTCTTCATCAACTTCATCATCGGAGTCGGAATCAATCAACTTTGATTCCCTTGAAGTTGAACCACCACCACGTCGAGAATACGTAATGACATTATCACTAGTATTAGCACGAGCCCTTCTTAAAGGTGCGACCCTCAAGCGTGTTAGATGCATCGGTTACTCGATCCACATCATTCCATGTAAGATCCTCCCCAGAATGAACAATATCGACTTCATTATTGATCCATTCATTACCTTATTCAAAGTCATCGGCTAATGGATCAAAAAAAATTCCAAGTTCACGCCTCTTTTAGAACCTTGAAACGATCTTTCAATTATATTGGATATACACCAAGTCACTTAATTGTTTATGTTCCAATCTATTAATCTTCTTCGTATGAATCTAAAATAAATAAAACAAAAAATAATAATATTAATGATAAAATTTTAATTATATAAAAAATACTCCCTCCATTCTAGTTTAACTGGCGTTTTACACCATTTGAGTTATTCCAAAATATTGGACGTTTAATGAAATCAAAACATAATTAATATTTTTTCTTCCAAATTTACCCTTTTCCCTGTTTTCAATAAGTGTTTAATTAATGCACACAATAATTAGTTTTTTCAATTTTTAACTGCATTAGATTAGTTGTAGGCTACCTACCTTTCATATTCCTTTCCTTCCCAATACATATTCATAACTAGGGGTGCTCAAAATTTTCGATTTTTTCGATTTTTTATCGGTACCGGCGGTATCGATTTTTTCAGTACCAGTTTTTTTCGGTACCGGTTTTTTGGTATTTTAACACTTTTCGGTACCGGTAGCGGTAATGACTTTTTTGAATTCGGTAAAAACCGAAATACCGAAAATACCGAAATTTAATAATGAAATAATTAATAGTTAATGTTTTGTAATTTTATATATTAAATAATATTTTTTATATATTAATAATTTCTATATAATAGTAGTTTTATTAATTTTTTTATATATATTAATAATGTTTTGTAGTTTTATTTTATATATTAATTATTATTAATAGTTAATGATTTCTTAGTTTTTTAAAAAATTATTAATATATAAAAAAATTTATTTAATTATTATTAATAATTATGTACATTACCATGCGGTATAACAGAAAATCGAACCGAAAAAACCGGTACCGATTTTGTACCGAACCGGTAATTCGGTACCGATTTCGGTTCTTGTTTTTCCGGTAATTTCGGATCGGTATCGGTTCGATTTTTTACCGATGAGCACCCCTATTCATAACAGTGACAATCTTAATATGCAATATATATGTGATATTGCAAATGCTTTTACATGTCTCTAAAAAGAAAAAATGGCAGGAGGTGAAGCCTCCATGGATTTGGGTTCTCCAAAAAAGAAGAAAGGTGCACTAGATTTCTCCTTCAATGGATTTACATATCACAGATTTGATTTGAACCAGCTACCCGACGAATTTGATTTGAACAAGTTTCCTGATGAAGGAGAAGAAGCTTTTCAAGAAAAAGAACTCCAACAAGTGGTCAGAATCATGTTAAAAAATTATCTTCCCAACTTTTACTAGGAATATCATGTATGGAGCTTGATTTTTTATCCCTGAACCTGTAGGTTTAACTTTTCTTTGTTGCTCTGCAAAACATGTTTTAGCTCTTCATCAATGATTTGAAGAAACATTGCCTACCTAAATAAATTTTGTAGCTGAGAAGCTTTGGTCTCTAGATGTGATGTCATATTCAAACTGTAACTTGCTAATTCTCTAGCTGAGCATATAAGGAATAACATTTAATTAGAAGTAAACAAACATCAAAATGGCCAGAAGTAGCCAAAATGATTGTATTATTAATAACAAATCATTATTAACCTTCTGGCATTATTTCAACCATGAAAATGTAAAACTGAAATGAAGAAGGTGATGAACTAGGAATACAAACATACAGTGCAAGTCTTGTGTGCATATCTAATTAAAAGATAAGCTAATTAACCCATTTGATTCAACCACCGAGGCTTAACACCAATGGATTTTGAACATATCATTCCATGAATTGGAAGTGGCTACTTTTTCATGGCTAAGAGACCACTGGAGTTGAAAGAAATGGACCAGACATTAGAATTTGGGAATCAATTTTTCAGAAAATTGATAAGCCCTTTTTGCTTTATCAATGCTGAAATTTTAAACAAAATTCTTAAAAAATTCTTAAAATATCTATCATATCAAAAGGGAAAATTCTTGCAACAAAAATTCATTCCAAAATAGACTTCATGATTTTCAAAAGCAGGCAAGCTATAAGCGAAGGTATACATGTAATCAAGAACTCAAATCCAATTGAACAATATAATACTACTACTACTTAAAGAGTATTCAACTCATCATTCTATCTTCTGACACAAATATTGAAAGACAAATATCAAAATGGCCATATTAATCGAAAAAATTGTCCACAACTATAACAAATATTACCACTTGCGCATTTCATACATAAAACCCCACAGCACATTAACTTCGGTTAACCTTGAAGGAACTTCAACAAGCCTAACTGAAGCAACTTTACGAAATTAACAAGTTTGAAACTTGCTAGGCACACACAACCTTCCCTTCACTCCTCTACATTGACAAATTTGCAAAATTTAACTTAAATAATTTAGAACTTCTATCAATGAAAGATCGCATTTCATTTAAGTAGGAAGCCGGTCTTCACTCTCTAGCATTGCTTTATTAATATGCGGGATCTTGTATTTATGGGAACCTTTTGCTCTCATGATTTCTATCATGCACAATTGCAATGTTAAGAATATACGATTAGACTTCATTGTAGGAAAAGTTTCAAATGACTTCACAACGGCATTAACAAGCTCATCAACGGTTGTAGGTGACTCCTTATACTGCAAGGATTGAATCGCACTAAAAAACCCAAGATCTAAAACATTCAAATCTGAAGAGTTTGCAGGTTGACACATCAAACGAATATCAAATCCATCTTGTGTAGCTGCTCGGCAAAATTCATCATCATTTTGATCAATGTGTGTTCTTGCATTGTCATGTTGAATAAATATTGGATATTTTATGTCCTCTCTTGGCCATTTTTCCTTGATAGCAGGTAGGACTTTTTCAATTAAGAATGATCGTGTAACTTTCCTTTTGACTAAAGTTATCGACTTGGTCTCTAGTGTGCCTGCAACTCTATTAACATTAGTCCTTTTGGCTGGCTCTTGAGTGACAAATGGAAATTCACCAATTTTTTCCAGAAAAAAGTTCATTTCCTTGTGCATCAAACCTTGGACGAGCTAAAGCAACTAAAAACATCACTTTTCCAATGAAATTTTTACTTTTACAAGTGCGTATTGGATTTTCTTCACTTGGCAGCAAGTAGTAATTCTCAGATTTCTTTGTCATGTAGAACCACTTCTCATCGATATGAATAATGTTATACATCCCCATGAAAACTGGATCATGTGGTATGCTACTTTCATCAAGCATTGATATACAAAATTGCAATCGATATATTTTATTTTCTTCCTTTAGATAAGGCTTTATAGCATTCGAATGACGACGTATAGTTCCCGACTTTAGAAGCCTGAATAATGTGGTCTTGCTCACATTCATGGCACAAGATAAAGATTCAAGAGTTGTTCGTTGATGTAAGGGGATCTCAGTCATTTTAGCCAAGTCAGGCTGAACTCTTTTACGACCACAATTTCTTGTCTTCCGATGAGACACATCAATATGTATGTCGTTGCTTTTTGATTGTTTCCAAATGCGTTGAATTGTACGGATAGGAACTGAAAATTGTGATGCCACTATTTTTGTCGCCCCTTTTTTCAATTCTCCATCAACTCTTTTCTATAGCAGCATATCATATATGGCTCGGCGTTCATCATTGCCCAAAGTTTTTAATTTCCTAATGTGACTTTGTGCTTGTGGCAGTTCCACGTTTGTATTTTCTTCTGTTTGACAAATGTATAAACACACAAAATAAGCACACAAAACCAAGCCACGTTGCATCGTAAAGTTTTTAAAAGCAAGAGCAATCTTTATACGCTTGATGCATGAAATGATCAACTTTTATACTCTATATTAAATGAGTACTAAATTAAAAGATTACGCTTTAAAGAATTTGTAATGACAAACATTAAAATGACACAACTGCAAGTAAAACTTTGTAATAAAATATAACAAGTCATTCGAAATAATGGATTTTATTAACTGGAAGTTTTTACATTACAAGCAATGTTATGCAACACTTGTAAGGCTCACAAAAAATGAAGAGGAAAAAAGTAGTCATCTGAAAAGGAATCAAGTTTTGACTGGAATTTCAGAGAAAGCTTACGAAAAAACAAAGAAAAAGGAAGAAAAAAGGTACTCCGGGAAACTCAAATAAAAAGACAATAAAATTTGACTGGAAAAAAAATAAAATTTTGATACCAGTATTCAAGTTTGTTTCTTGTGAGATATGCATTCCCTCCACTTGTATATCATCTTCTAGGCATGGCTCATTAAGATATGGCAAAAAAGTTTTTTGTTTTAGATCTATTTCAGTTAAAGGTATTTGATTTTTTTTCCTGTAGCCATATTTTAACCTTCAAAGATCAGTATTCATTTTATAAATCAATTTTTGGTGGGAAATCAAAATATTCATAATTTTAGATTGAAAATTGATTTTGGTGGGAAATCAATTTTTGGCGGAAGAAAATTTTCAACCTGGATGGCTGGACATAAAAGAAAGATATGGAAGAGTGTGAGAGAGGAGAGAGATAATATTTATTAAATAAGGGTATTTTAGTCTTGTACAATAATTTTTTACTCATATTAATGGCTTTCTTAATTCATGTGCAAAAATCTTAAACGACACTTATTTAGGAATGACTTATTACTTTGAAACCAACAATAGAAAGTACTTATAAACTCAAATGTACTCCAATTGTGCTCACAATCGGAAGAAGAACAACAAATGCCTAGAATTCTTTTTACAAACTTTGTAAGCTCAATAGCCCGCTCTCCAAAAACGTTCCACCAATCAACTAGCAAACATTTAAAAGAAATTTAAATATTTTTGAAAGGAGGAAAAGAAGAATGTATATAATTATAATTTAAATTTTATGTTTATATATATATTTCAATATACTTCCGAGGATTCTTTAATTTCCGTTGCCTAATCGTCATTTCTCTTGAAAAAGTATCTCGGGAAGCATCATAGTTATCGGCTAGATTGCTTATCTTATCTACCAAATCTAGCTCTGGCACCATCTTTGCAAGAATGTCATTGAAGTTTTCTTGTAGAGTGCAAGCTAACTCTAAACATTCCTCTTTAATATCAAAGTACCTGTCTGGATTGGAAAAAAGTGCAACCCCATATAATTTTTGCTCCATTTGCTTTTTATTGACAATGTCAATCACCTTCTTGTAGAGTCTTTGTTTGTTATCATATGAATCTTTGATTTTTTTTTCTTCGCAAACTCCATCGCAACGAAAACTTCTGGCATAGCAGGCTTCTCATCACCATCAGCAATCTTCAAGGCTACAAGAAGTGGTTGTGATGCCCTAATGCAATCCTCAACATGATGCCAAAATGTAGTTGAAATTATAGTATCACATACTTTCTTCCCCGCTTCAGTAGCCGACAACTTAGATTTTGCCCAATCCTCACTTATGAACAAATGCTTCAATGCATCTCTATGCTTGTATAAACTCTGCAAGGTGAGGAAAGCTATAGCAAATTTAGTAACTCCAGGTCTCACAAGTTCCCCCCCATTTATTTTTCCCTCATCGCATCAAGAAGATGATCATGCCTGTAAATGAATGTTGTGATTATTCTTACATTTGTGATTGTGGGCTGGAATTGCTTCAGCTTGCCTATGTCCTTTAACATAAGGAGGCAGTGAGTGGCGCAAGGTGTCCAAAACAGTGTAGGCCTCCTCTCCATTAATATATGCCCTGCTGCCTTGTAATTAAAGGCATTGTCCGTGACCACCTGAACAACATACTTGGGGCCAATTTCCTCAATCTTAATTCTTACTATCAAGGAGATTTGCCAACATTATGGTATCTTGCAACTGACAACTGGAGGCATCAACAGAACCTATGAAGCAAGTTCCCTCCAGACTATCAACAAGGAAATACAACAAGTCCCCTACCTCAAATCATGATACGTTGGAGACTTTAAACCCGACTCATATTGCCCGATGGACTCGATCATTACCTCGAAGCTCCTTGCATTTGCAGCGTTAAATGATATGCCACACTCGTAGAAAAAGTTGGCAGTGTGCATATGGACTCTTCTTTTTCCTCCTTGTCCACAAACGATTTTCAATAGTTATTTGGCTCAAACGCTTGCTATGCCTCTCTTCTAAAACTTCTTCGGGAGTCTTCCTTAGAAGTTCTTCAACCATATTTGTCGGAGCTTTTGGTTGTAGCTTTTGGAATTGAAAAACATCTTTCTTCCTTTTGGAAGCGGTCCAAGAACTTGGGATAGTGTTAGAGGCAACATCGAAAGCCATGCTTGGAGGAACATATGATTTTTCTTCTTGCATTTCTACTACATCATCATCATCATCTAGCACAACTCCTCTTTTTACTATTCAAAGGCGCTTGCATCTCCCTCATAATTTTTGTTGATATTTTAGGACATTTCGCTACATCTCCAAAATTTCTAGCTAGATGTTTCTTGAGCCTCTTGATGCCCGAATGACATTTCTTCCCGCAAAGAATACATTGCACGACATCCTTATTACTTATATCCGACCAATATCCATATTTCCAACACGGATCGTTCAATTTAGCTTTTCTTTTAGGGTCCTTAGTTATATCATAACTATCAGCCCCCGAACTTTACGCCATTTTACTTTTTACAATACAATCAAATAAAAAATATATGACAAAATTGATTCAAATAACAAACAATTTATTAAAATATTACCTACTTTTGTTTTTACTTTTGAATCATTGAATGTATTATTTTTGGTCCATACTACATAATTAATTAATTATACAAACAATAACCACTATTCACAGTCCAAAACATCAAGTAGATAAAATGTTACATGTCTTATTAGTCCACAATAAATGATTTTGTATGTATCAACATAGGACTTAACCTCATGTCCAAAATGTAACCACCCAAGTTAAAAAAAAATACATGTAGGTATATGTCTCGGTTCCAAAAAGATTGAGAGATAATTATTTAGTACCCACTGTTCAAAACAATATATTTTAGTAGTTAAACACTACCCACTATCAAAAAAATACTCACGGTCTAAAACAACATATTATGTAAAGTTCATATTGTGTAAAGTTTAAAAATTTTAATAGTTAAAAACAATACTCATGTCCAAAACAATATTATTTAAGCGTATACAAAGTCTAAGACTACACAACATATTATAGACAACATATTACATAAGTAGACTAACTGACTAAGACAGTAAGACTACCCAAGTAACCCAACATATCACAAACAAAATACCCAGTATAGCAGCGAGAGAGAAGATACCCACCACAACAACATATTTCGCATGTGAGAGAGAGAAGGAAGGAGAGAAACCAGAGATGAGGTAGGCTCGACTGGGGGAGGCGAAGTCGAAGAGGAATTAAGGAGAGGAGTCATGAAGTCGTGAGGAAGACGCGTCGGCGAGTCGCGATGTCGATGTCGATGTCGTGAAGGCAAAGGAGTCAATCTCGTGAAGGCAGAGGACTGAGAGGAGACTGGGAGGAGTCAATTCGATGTCAATTTTAGGGCTTTAAACTTTATCGCGATGATTGTTGGCAAGTAGAAGACCCATGGGTCATGAATAATAGTAATAAAAAAAGTTGGGCCAAAGCTACCAAGGTGTCGCTTAGGCAACGACATGAGACACCGAGCTGCTAAGGCGCACGCCTTGGTAGCCCTACCTCAAGTCGATACACGACATGGCCTTCTCTTCATCGCCAGGACGCCTTGACGACGCCGTAACAACTATGGTTATTGGTCATTACTGCAACTAACTTTGAAACTTGTAATAGTAATAACAGGATCAAGGTGGAGAAATAACAAGTATGGTTGCAATAAACAAGACTGGTTTCTTCCTTGAACCCACTCAATGCACACATAACATTAAAAAGTCAAATGAAGGTTAACGACTATTATGCCACTCAATTACGCCAAACTTAAAAAAAAAATTATGTAGTAGTTGAAGCATATTCAGACTATTACTTGATATTTTTAGCAGGTATTAAAAATATAGAGAATATCTTAAGCAGCTAAGAGAATCATATTCAAACACAGTGGCTAGGGAATAGAAGGAGGAAACGCTTTATCCCTTTAATGTATGAACATGTTTCAGACAAACTAACATGCAATTATCCAAGAACCAACATTGCTACCGAGTAGAAGAGCCCAAGACTGGGTGACAATGCTAACTAAGATGGCTGGCATTATCCAGTAGATAACATAGCGACATGAGTTTAAATTAGCATATGGAAACTCATTCAGTAACTAAATATCGTTGCTGATAATGTATTTGCCAGAACCCGTTCAGTTTCTTTCCCGACCAGATATACACCAGCAGTTAAAAAATTACTCCTTGTTGGCCGGACTAAACTTGACCATGAATTGAATAAATACACAGTTTAAGTGATTTAGCCTTTTATGCAACTCGAATGCATACTACACCACTTTGAAACACAATTACCGGAGGGAAAAGCAGCTAAAAAAACACATCGTTCTACATTTTGCACTGGTGTTATACATACATACTAGTGGATGAAAATATTCTTTGTTGTAACAAGGCTCGAGTGTGGTTACCTGGTAACATAATGTTGGAGCAAACATGAAATATGCCAAACTCTTGAAGCTAATATTATCGGAGTGGACCACATTCACCGTACTATACAAGGTTTCACCCTAACAACAAAGCAGTAGTAGATAAATTGAAAAAGTTAGAATAGTTACATGTCATACATTAAAGATAATCTAACAATAAAATAAACTTTAAAGGGAAAGGCAAAACCAGAGCCAGGCTAAGGTGGACAATTGACCTCCTTAACCTTTTGCATAAATGAATTACTAGTGTTTATCTTGATTGTCCGTAGCTTATCTCAGTTTACTCCTTATATTTTTCTTTCCTTTTATTTTTTGGTTAACAGCCTTTCAATACTTCAATACTTCAATACTTAGAACAGGACTCAAATTATAGTACAAGGAGCTACTTGGACTATGTAGGAAATACCATAATCTTGATCAATGCAACCTTTTTTTTAGAACTGTAGATATCGTTAAACTTGAAATTTGAGATTTGTTGCAAGTCATAGTTGAGATTATTCGGGTTATTTTTGTTGTGTAAACCCACTTTTGGTGTTTTTCTGATGCAATTTTCTTATAATAGAATTACTTTTATTTGGAAAATACATGAACAAAAAATTAAAATATAAAACATTCCAATTTTACCAACTTTGCATTTCCTTATCTATAAAAGGAAAGAGGTAAAAATAATCTAGTAACATAAACATCACATAGGGAAAGTCACATATTTACCTTATCAACAGAGTCTGCAAGTGCTCTCATGTCATAATTTGTATGCGCATAAGATACCAACTTTAACCATACAATACAAGCAAAGAACATTAAAGTGACACCTGATTGAACGGCAGAATCACACCTGCACAGTTTCAAATAAGAACAATCACCATCTGGATCATATCTTTGTCAATATAGGCATTGATCTATGTACATCTCCAATCTTAATCATACTAAGGATCTCAACAACATGAAAAAGATTTTTGCACCATTAAAGTTATGGGCTGACTTAAAATTGTCAAATAGAATTTCCTGATTATCCTTGGATACGAACTCTGGAAGTAATTTCTTACATATTCCCACATAAAAAACAGAACAAAATTTATAATAAAAAAAGAAAGAGAAAAAAATCGTGCTGTTTATGTGTAATATTGAAATCATTGCCACAAATAAAATGGGGGCTCAGAGAAAAATATCATTATAATAATGCACTTTATAACTTTTAAATGCAGGCAAAGGTATTCAGAAGTTCTAACTAAAGGTCGACTTGTTACTATTTCTACATAAAAGAGAAGATCAGAACAACAACAACAAAAAATTAAGAAAGAGAGAAAGAAAACTGAAGGACATTGTGTTAATGAAGAATATTGAAATCATTACTGCCAATCCAAAACAGAAAAGGTATTAACAAGTTTTAACTAAAGGGTGCCTTATTACTTCATTACATATAAGAGGAAGAAAAAAAACTAAAGGATGCCTTGTTACTATAAATGAGAAGATTTAATTACAAAGGAAGAGAATAGAAAGAAATGGCAGGACATAACAATAAGTTCATAAATAAAAATAAATAGCAAACCTGAGAATCACAAAGACTGGATATAAAATTGCAATCGTGGTTATTATTATGTGAAGAGTGACTGTACCCTGCAATAATAAAAATGAAAGTAAACCTCTCTTGAAGGTCAAAGTAACAACCTATCAACTTATTGTTATCAATTAAGTATGCCAACTTTATAGATGCTAATCCACTTATAACCAGAGTGCTTAATCCAAAGTACACCAAGCTAAGTTTTTTTTTTGAACTTTTTTAAAGGTGAATGTAATACAAGTCCATATTACTCCACAGCCTATAGAAGAACTGATAAATATAAATGCAAACACAGAAGATACTCCTAGATAAGATAACAAGAGAAAGATTAGGATCTACATTATAATTTCAAGTAAGAACTAAGAAGTTTACAATAAAACCATATCGGCATGTGAACTTACGGAGCTGAATTTTGACAGTTAATAGAATAGATTCTTATTCAGATGCATAATACATCATGTTTCCATGAAGGGAACATTTTAAACTAGATAACAAGGGATTGTGCTAGTAGTACTCTTTCAGGTACTAAAACATGAGAGAACACCATAACAAGGAACATGAGAAAAGGAAAGAGGAAGGGAGAACCTTGTTTTATTTTTCACTTCTTCACAAGATAGTGAGATAAATTAGTATCATCTTTTTCTTTTTTCTGATTTGTTAACAGGTAGTACACAAATAGTGCTTGAAAGAAAAGTAATGCCTAGCTAGCTCTATGGCTTCCTTTCTTTTTCTTGTTGTGTTAAGTTTTGGTTATTACAGAACACAGGTCCATCCAACCACTTCTCCAGGAGCAATCAGAATGGTCAAACAATTTCATACTGAGATTACTCCTCTAACTCGAATCAATTTCATCTTAAACCACTATTACATATCTATACCACAAAAATCGCTGTTGTTGTAATTAGATCTATTTTGTGGCAGCAACCATAATCAACTCAGGTAATCATCTTTTATGTAGATGGAAAACATACGTATGGCCACTGTGATTTGTGGAACAATCATAACTAAAATATATATGATGCATAATATTCATATGGTAATAATTCTTTGCAGAAAATTTACCAAAAAAAAATTGAATTATAGCAGTAACTGTTTACTGTTAAAGGAATTTTGAAAAATATGCTATAACTGTTTACTGTTAAAGGAATTTTGAGAATAACAATAAAACACAAGGAACGTGCATAGCTGCTCAGCTTATTATACATCGACTAAGTTGCTTCAGTTACTAATTAAAGAACAAAAGACTAGATTAAGACTTCAATCACTTACCTGTTCAGTGATGGCTTTTTTATGCACCAACTTTTCAACGATAAAAGCAGCAAGAGGAAAAATCCCTAGGCTAAGACTGAAATTGAATCAAGAAAGCAAAGAAATTCATGCCAGTTAATGGCTGAATATAAGTATCCTTTTTACATATATGTTCATAAAAAAGAACTACTTTAAAACATTACCAACACATCAGAAGGGGCCAATCCCTCAACGATCTTGAACTAAACCAAAACCCCGAACTAATTAACAAGCCATACTGCAAAAGCAAGATTTTGTCATCTACAAGCATAGGAATGCCTGCTGGGAGAGTATCAAGAGCAAGCCACTATTGTGCATGAATATGCAAGAAGAAATGTACAAGCATGTGAACCATAATGTTAATTAGAAATAATAAACAGCTAACAAAACTTGCTCAAATAAATCAAAAAACGATATAAATATGAGGGCCTAACCTTCATCAGATTTTCAATGATGAGCCTGCTATTCACAGCAACAAGCACTACTATACAGAGGTTGAAGAGACCTGCATGACTCTGGAAGAACATGCCAATTAACATGAAATACTTTAGCATCAACCTGATTCAATAGAAGTTTCTTGTGTTTTTTTCTTTTTTGTATGTAGTAAAAATCATAGTTGTCGGATACTCTTATAGACCTAGCGAACCTCGTATTGGTACTTGCGTACCCAAACAGGATACTCTTATGTACTAATACTCTAAATTTAACGTGCCAAAAAAATTCTTTGTTATTTAATTATAATTGCACAAATATCAATATTATAACTTAGTATTGGATGCTCAAACATCGCATTTGTACTAAAATATTTATAAAACAATTAACTTGTTGATTCAACTAAAAATCTTCTATAAAATTTAGGCTTATTACATTTAGATTCTAAAAGTAAAAACTTATATAAAAATACCCAAGCGTATCACATTTTAACTATGTAGCGTATCGCGTACCAAAACGTACCACGTTTCACATAACACTGGTAAAAATATATTCCAAAATGAGCAGAGTAGAGGACTAGCGACCCATGTAAATGAGAAGCGTAATGGTTAGTTAACCATTTCATCTCATAAAGTTTCCTAACTGTTTAAAAAGAAGTTATGGCTAAAAGAAAACAAATTCCTGCTCAATTATTTAGGAAAGAGAGCAAGTTGATTCCAGGAGCACAACCTTTTGTATTTCTTGCTGATGTCACCAATATTCTCCAAACGAAATCAATGCTTCTCTGCAGTAACACTTGTGCTTTTATCTCAGCAACTACATTCGCATGCATATATATATATATATATATATATATATATATATATATATATATATATATGAAAAGAAATATTTCTCATTATTCAATGGATTCTGCACGTATCTAGTCCAAGTACAATAAGTCAGTAACACAGGGACGTGATTAATTGTTCAAACATTTTACATCTTATTTCTTTTCCAGTGTCAAAAGAGGGTTTTACTTATATGTAACGTAGAGTTTTCGACATGGGCACTTGGAATTGCAAGTTGATTCGGAATTTGGCTACTATTTCTTTTGAAATGGAGGAACTCGATGTAGGATTAGACTTGGGATAAATACAGTAGTTTGTTTTGATTAGAGGCGAGGTTAGCCCTGAACCTCGAGCCTTGCACCCTATGATTCTAATGCTTGAACAGTGAGCCTGTACTCCCAAATTACCATTCTTATTTTTATTTCATGTAAGAATAAGTAAATTAGAAAGCGAAAGTGTAGCTATCTCTAATAGCATAAGAATAACCAAAAGGGCACCTATGCCCCTAAAATCCACAGAAGCCTATACATAAAACCCTCAGCATAGAGGACAAAACAAATAAAATAAAAAATAAAAATAAAATAAATAAATAAATAAAAAGCAAAACAACAACAACAAAGTAAGAACATTTGGCCCCAAGAAAGACTAACTATAAAGATTACCAAAACTTAGTCTATTATTCTATTTCTTCTCTTATACAATCCACAAAAATCAACAAAAAGATTCTATTTCTTTGTATGTGCTCTTCTAACTTAGCAACTGGATGCTCCACAGTATAAATAACTCTCATTTTCCTCTCACTCCCAAGCACCACATCATTCAGGAAATATATAATCAAGTACTCCCACATCATCCAGGAAAACATATACTCATCTCCATGTCCAACCGTGTTGCGCCAACTAGAAGTATTTTGAAATATACTCCTTAAACTGATATTACATACAGAATTCTCTGATATATCAATCCACTTCCAATAACCTCTTAACATTATGTTCTTAGTTATTTCATTTTGAACATTTGGTTCCCTACAAAATATTGTTCTTCTTGATACATCTCTGCCCCCTGCTTTAGAACTAAGTTTCTGAAGCGCATTCATAGTTGAACCTATAATTTATTCCTGTTACATTACTCAGTCATACTAAAAAAGCCATTGAACAACATAAACCATGCACACCCTCTTTGGATAGAAATGAGTATAGTTCCAAACATTATTTCAAGCTTGTCAAAAGTTATCATGAATAATAAGGAAACATTTTATTTGTTACCATCACCGTTAGACTAGATGGGAGTATGGTGATATATGTACATAGCAAACAAATGAAAAGCAACTGTGTGGAAGAACTTAATATACAATCTAGGTTGTCTCATGCTCTACCCACTCCATAAAAATGAAAATTTCAGAATCAGACCATGAAAGCTAAAAAACAGTTGTACTAAATGAAATAGGACATACATAAATCAATCCTTATTTACAAGAAAAGAAAACTCTCTATTATTTTTATTTTCACCTAAACAATTACTAAGAGAAGTACATTAGGTTACATTAAAGATATAAAATGAATTCATAGTTTTGCTAGTAAGAACTTGCTATACTTGATCATAATTCACCCGAAAGCTTCTACTGTTCCACAATCCTTCTCTATTTGTTATAATTTTTTTTATTTTTTTTTTGTAGTTTATATGTACCAAATACACATGCTTTGACATTTCCTCATAACAGTGACTAATGAAATTGTAAATTGTGAATTACTTAAACTAGTCAGTTTCTCAAATATTTTAATATCAATTAATAAGAATCAAAGTACAAAAAGCATGAGGTAAGCTCGGAAACCTGCTTGAATATGGCGTCAGAACTGAGAGGACTCTCTTTGATTCTCCTATGAGCCGGAACCGACGGCCGGTATGCGAATTTCGCCGTTCCTTCATTTTCTCTATCCTCCGTTCCACTCCCAACCTTTTCATCTCCATAACTCAACTCAGTCCTCGATTCCGGCTGCTCTCCGATCTGATTCCGATCAACCTCGAAATCATATTCTGACGTCTCCGTGCTCGTTCTCCTCCGAACAGAGTTGTTGAGATCCGACTGGTGCTCCGTTGTGGATGCCTCCCTACTCCGCGGCGATTCTAACATCGCCATTACTAATCAATACAGAATTCTGGAGAAATAAAAACAAGCTCGTGCAGAGAATATAATTTTTTGGGAAGAACAGATGATTTTGAAATTCAGAGTATATCATATAAATACAGAACAATATATATATATATATATATAATATATATATATATATATATCTTTGTTATTGTGTACATATAGAGAGAAATTCGATATATACAGAGAGAAAGTGCGAATTGCGGGTTGGTCTGGTCTGAATCAAAGTTATGTGACATTTACACGTCTTGCCTTTCACCCTCCCACCATTTCGTTATACTATGTACCATTTCAGCAGTATTTCTATTATATCTGACAAGAATTTTGATATACTCTAATCCTAGCATGGGCAAAAGATAGACTGTGTAAGAATAATTTTAGAATTTTATTATTTCTCCTTGTCCTCCCGGCTCCCACATTTATACTCTTAAATGATTCAGCTTTCTATATTGACACGCGCATCTCCAACCGTCTCTTGAAGTACTTTGCTAAGGTTAAATACGTGAGGCACGTCAGATAAATTATCTCTAACAATATATTCAAAATATCACGTAGATCAATAAATATTCTTCTGACTCTTTAAATTTATAATCTCGTTCTCATTTTTTAAATCTATAATTAAATTGATAAATTTGATGTATAGCTCATTAAATTAAAGAAACTGACGAGACATAAAATATAAAAATAATAAATAATACTCTTCAAATTGTCATATAGGTCAACAAACATCAATTTGAACAGTTTTTTTTACTACTATTCTTGGAGATGCTCTTAGCTCTGTTTATGAGTTTTGAACAAAAAAGAAAACAATAGAAAACTTAAATTAGAACATAAAAAAATATAATAAACTTGAAATTTTCCTTTGTATTGTTTCTGAGTTTTTAATAGAAAATAATAAAAAATTTTAAAAAATTATTTTCTTGCGTTTTTGAGTTTTTTTTTTAAGAAAAAAAAATATCACTTTTACAAATTTACCTTTCTATTAATTATAATCACTGAATCATGAATAAATATGCAACCAATTCAGTGATATTATTCTTATTCGATTTTAACAATCTAACCAATTAGATGGATTAAAATAGTGTAGGAGGTGTCAATTTAGTTAACTATCATAATTTATTTAATTATATTTAATAATATAGTTTTTAAGTAATTAATCTCTATAAAATTATATTTACCATATATTAATTAATATTATTAAGACATAAATGTAAATACAATACAATAACTAATCATATAATTCAATTATTAAGTCTAAAACTAAAGCTTAATTACCATATTTAAGATAATATTTATGAAACTAAAAAATTTTTATGAACCATATAATAATTTAACAAAAAGAATCGCCGCTGTTTATCCCAAATAATGAGTTTGTTTTAAGAGAAAATTATTGATAAGTAATTTCACACCAAAATTCTATCCACACAAACATTTTCAATTATTAGTCAAGTGAAACGGTGCATTTTCTAAACATGATAATGCTTTGATGGCAAATTAGCAATGAGCAGCTGTAAGACCCCAACTTTTATGAATAAATATTTAATTTTATCGAAATATTTTTTTTGAATAATAAGGTGTGGATTTGATATAATGTTTTAGTTGTGGACAGTATTTACAAATTTTACAAAGTAAGCAAGTTGTCATAAAATATTCGATTGGTCGGGTAATATTCATTTTATCAGGAAATATTCGAACGACGGCACAATCATTGGTGGACCCCACAACAGAATTATTGTCAGAGTTAAAAAACGATAGAAATATCTTTTTATAAAAATAACGGCTACAGTTTTACCGTTAACTGTTAAAATACACGGTGATTAAAGTACAGTAATACGCGTGGTTGCATAGTAACATACAGTATTGATTATTGATGCTTACGTGAGAAGTCACTTAGTTATACTCAATTATTGCTACAGTAATTACTGCATAATATCTCACGTTATTGATTCAATTATTGTCACAATATTTTATATTATTAAATCAATAATTGAGACGACAAAATTATTCATATTATTATTTGCATTATTGACGATGCCTAGAAAGTTCTGTCGAGAAAAGGGGTTTGGTCACCTAATTGTGCGCCAATAAGGAGAAATTCTTATCTTAAAGCACCCTCTTTCCTGGGAATGATCTGGTTGTTAATATTACAAGTTATATTATTGATGAATAAATATTGTTAAAATATAGAGGGAATTTTTATGAAGTATTTATTGTAAATTTTACTTATTATAAGGACCCCCACTTACCCATTTTTTAAAACTGTCGGTAGAAGTTATCTCAATTTTGTTTATATATATATATATATATATATATATATATATATATATATATATATATTATAATAAGTTTTATTTTTTATGAAAAATAGAATATATTATATTTTATTATGCATAGTGTTTACATAGTATTTGCATAGTAAATCATGTGAATTCAGATTCGGCGCCCGTGAATTCGTCCGAATTTCTGCATTGTGCGTCCGTGATTATTTCTAAATAGTATTCTTCCATTCTCCTATAAATAGGATGCTTATTTTAGAATTAAAAATCACACCAGAATCAGATAATTTTTCTTCTATAATATTGAGCGTATTTCTTTAGAGTTTAAGGAAGTTTTGAGCGTAGAAAACAGTATAAGTTTTCTTCAAGATTATCCCCGTCCTACCAGTCAGAAGTACTCTCTTTTTAAGGTAAGTGATATTATTTATTTCATATTCGCTTACGATATTATTTTTCGTATTCGTAAGAAATTTTATTTCGTTCAATATTCGCAAGAAATATTATCTTAGTTTAATATTCGTAAGGAATATTATCTTCGTTCAATATTCGTAAGGAATATTATTTTCGTTCAACAGTTGTAAGGGATGTTATTTTTGTTCAATATTCGTAAGAAATAATATTTTCTTCCATACTCTGTAGTATGTAAGTAATATTATTTCGTTTCAGATTTCGAATTCTACACTCATTTTGTTAAGTATTGTTTCTATACTCCTTGAAATTTGCGCTTCATCTAGTATCGTTTTATAAGGATATTTTTCTGTACATTCTTATTCATTTTTAAGCTTTTCAAGTCGGAGTACTATTCACGAGATACTATTCACTCGGGTACTATTCACCCGGGGTACTATTCATGATAAAAATTAAATTTTTTTCTGTCCAAATCATTTTTGATACAATATTATTCTTGAATTTTACTCCACAAAGTAGATATCATATTGACAATTTGAACATTTTTAAACTCTGAATAAATTTAAAGTCTTTAATATTTATCCTTGATTTCATTTGATTAATACTTATATCATTGTCGTCATCCTCATGCTTATACTGCATTGATGGACTGATGATTGATATAATTATGACCGGGGATTATTCAGTATAATCATGACTTGTAATGTTACAAATGATGTGGTAAAAGTCCTCATTGACCCGTAGTGCATTGATGGACAGATGTTGGTATGATCATAACCATGTGTTCTCTTCGGCCAAGGGTGCAAAGATAAATTGTTGTTTGGCATGATCATGACCACTGGTGATAACACGAATATCCTTGACCCGTAGGGCATGGTTAATTTGTGGATGTGATACTAATGAATATCCTTAGCCCGTAGTGCATGGATAATTCAGTGATATGTATTATTTATTAAGCCGAGTCTCGGGGATAAAATTGATGATAAACTTTTTAAATCATAGAAGATAGTAAATATCATTCTCTACTTGACTCTTCGAATGAATTACTTGTTCCGCTGCAGTTAAAATTATTGTCTATTGTATTCTATCAGTTTAACACTATTGAGGGCTAACGATAATTTATTCTGTATTATCTTAGTCATAATATTTTTTACTAGGCTAGTTGAGCTCACCCTTTTCTTTCATTGTTCTCTTCAGAAAATGAGAATATAGCTGAGACTAGTCATAGGATGGAGTGATAGTCCAAGATGGTTGCTATAGTAGTCCTCACTATTCTATAAGAATAGTATGATAATAATTGTAATGAGGACTTATTTTGAGTTTGAATATTGTCTAAGAGACAATATTTATATTAAAATTCACAACTTATATTTTGTCGTATTCTGCACGACACTTAACCCCAACTTTTTATGAATAAAGATTTTATTTCTCTAATTATTATTTTGAATAATAAGGTGTTGATTTGATATAATACTTTAGTTATGGGTAAAATGTACAATTTTTGCAAAGTAAGCAAGTGGTTATTAAATATTCGTTTGGTCGGGGAATATTCTTTTTGTCGGGAAATATCCGTACGACGGCACAATCATTGGTGAACCGCATAACAGAATAACTGTCAGGTATAGAAAGCGACAGAAATAATATTTTTATAAAAATAACGACAAAACTTTTACCGTTAACTGTTGAAATACCGGTGATAAAAAGTACAGTAATACGGGTGGTTGCACAGTAGCACACGGTATTGCACAGTATTTTTAGATTATTGATTCTTACGTAAGAAGTCACTCAGTTTCATTCAATAATTATCACAGTAATGGTTGTATAATATCTCATATTATTGATTCAATTATTGTCACAGTATCATCTGCACATATTTTATATTATTAAATCAATAATTGACACGACACAATTATTCATATTATTAGTTAGCATTATTGGCAATGTCTAGAAAATTCTGTCGCGGAAAGGGGTCTGGTCATCTAATTTCGCGCTAATAAAGAGAATTCTTTATCAGAAAACCCCTCTTTCCTGTGAATGATCTGGTTGTTGATATTGTGAGCTTATAATATTAATTATTATGTGGTGGATATTGGTTCAATTTTTATATAAATGAAGGAATTTAGCACGAAATATTTGTTAAAAGTTTTGGCAATTATTTTCTCTGATAAAATATTCATTCAAATATACTATTATAATATTACAATTTTTTTATAATTTAAATGGTAATATTATTATAATAATATATAATTTTTAGCATGTGAATAAAAGTGGAGTGAAATTTATCATTTTGATTTGAATTATTCTTCACGTGCATTCATTTAGAGGAGTAATTTTCCTGCAAACCATTTCTTTTCTCCAAAATTGTGGGGCCCAACCATTGAAAGTGAGATGTTAGGTGTTGAAAAATAAGGAATTGCAGGCAATGAAGGAAAAGCAAAGTTAGGCATGTATGTAAAATAAGAAAGATAGGCATGTGCTGGTATTCATTTTCCTGCGTAATTATTTTTCCTCTTTCTTCCAAGTGGGTGGGTGGCTCAAAAACATCTCCTACAATGAAATTCTTTGTTGTCAAATTTGTGGGTCCCAACTTTGAAAAAGAAGAGAATGGAAATTAGGCAGAGAAGGAATATAGGAAAAGTTAGGCAGAATGAACTGCTTTCCTATTCTAATTTCACTATAAAAGGAGGGCAACCCTCCATCCTAAATTACACCAAAAATCTCAAGCATTTTTACTATAGTATTGTGAGTATTTCTTTTGAGTATAAAATATTTTGAGCGTAGTTTTTTGTGCAAGATTTTCTCAGAATAATATCTGATATTCCAGTCAAATCTAGTTTCTACTAAGGTAAAAGATATTTTTTTTGCAATACTCGTAATAAATATTATTTTCTTTCATACTCCATATTATGAAAGGGATATTATTTTATTTTGTATTCTTAAATTTAAACTTACTATGGTAAGTATTGTTTCTATAATTCCTGAAATGATTAGAAATTTCTTAAGTTTTGCGCTTCATCTATTATCATTTTACCGGAGTATTGGTCTGAACTTTCTTGATAAATTTTCATATTTTCATGTCGAGTTACTATTCACAAACTACTATTCACGGGATACTATTCACCCGGGATACTATTCATGACAAAAATTAATTTTTTTTCTGTCTAAATTATTTTTGATACATGAATATTATTCTTGAATTTTACTCCACAAAGCAGTTATCATGTTGATAATTTAGATATTTTTGAACTCTGGATAAATTAAATTATAAATATCCAATATTTATCATTTATCTCACTTGATTGAATCTATATATCATTATCATCATACTCATGCTTAAATTATGTTGAAAGTTATCTTTAACCCGTAATGCAAAGATGAACTGTTGATTGATGAATATCTTTGGCCCGTAGTGCAAAGATGGACAGGTGTTTGGCATGATCATGACCACTGGTGATACGAACGAATATCATTGGCCCGTAGTGCATGGATAATTCGTTGAATTGAAATATTTATTGAATGATGTTACATGGATAAAATATTGATGATGAACTTTTAAATCATAAAAGATAGTAGATTTCATGTTCTACTTGACTCTTCTAATGGATTGATATTTTTGCTGCAGTTGTTGATCTAAAACTTGTTGTCTATTGTATTCTATCAGATTTTTCCCTGTTGAGGACTAAGGATAATTTGTTCTACATTATCTTAGTCATAATATTCTTTACTGTGCTAGTTGAGCTCACCCTTTTCCTTTTTGTTTCATTGTTCTTCTCAGGAGGCGAGAATATAGCTGGTACTAGTCGGGGTGTGGAATAATGGTTCAAGACGGTTTTTATAGTAGTCCTCACTATTTTGTAAAATAGTGTATCAATAATTATAATGATGACTTTATTTGAGTTTGGATATTGTCTACAAGATAATATTTGTATTAAAACTCACAGTATATGTGTTGCCGTATTTTGCACGACAATTGTAATAATGAAGTTTGTAGTTATTTTTTATACCATGTATTTGGCGACTCAGAATGAGTTGTGTGGACCTATTTTGGGGGCGTCACACCATGTATTTGGCGACTCAGAATGAATGATGTATACCTATTTTGGGGGCTTCACAGCAACCATAAATTATGTGTGAGTATTAGACATTATGAATTGAATTAATTTAAGTTACAAAAAAATAGATGGAGTTGTCACATCTAAATGAAAATAAGAAAGTATTATAGATTTCTATTTTTATTGATTTTTAAGAGAGATTAAAAATTGAGTAGACCAATTATATTGTTAAAATGTTGGAGGAAACTAATTAATATCAAATTTATAAACCATGGGTATGATTGAAATAATGAGTTTAGGTTTCAAAACTGTTAACCAGGACATGATAACAATTGAGATTTGGAAAGTATACATCTATTGCTAAAACCTTTAGAAGAGAGGAAGAAATTAACAAAATCTATTATTATAATTATTGATTGCCAACAAAAGAAGTCGTTTGTTCCAAGAAGTTTATTTTTCTTTATCAGCTTAGGTTTAGTAGATAAAAATAATTGAGGATATGAGTTGTAATTTAAAACTTAATATATTGAAAGTTGAGGATAATATAGGAATTATAAATATATTACTTATTCCAATTTCTTTTCTGTCCAAATCAGGCTAATTTTGGACGGAAAACTTTGGCAGGAAAAGTGGTCAAGTTTTCTATCAATTTTTTTTCTTTTCCGTTTATTAAAAAACGCATAAACATAGGATTTGGAAATAAAATTTAAATTTTCCGTCTAATTTTTTTTTGTCCATTTTAAAACTCAGAAACAGAGTGTTATGCCTCTGGGTTGTTCATAAGTTTGTCATTTTCTGGCACGCTTCGGGAATAACTTATTTTAAAATGACTTATAAGTTAAAATATAAGTTGATTTATAAGTTATTTTAAGTTTTACTTATAAATAAAAGCGTTTACCATCAATTTGACTTGTAAATCAGAAATTAAGTTAAAACAAGTTATGAAGGTGTTTGATTCATAATGACTTATAAGTTAAAATAAATATAAAGATTACTAAAAAGGACATTAATAAAAAAAGAGGGGCAAAAAAATATTACATTGGTCAAACTAACTTATTTTTAAATTACTTATAAGTTATTTTTAAATAAGTCATAAATAGTTTATTTATTATTTTTGACTTAAAAACCCAACTTATAAGTCAAAAAATAA